>SNQJ01S0000064.1:854655-870397 GCA_010110895.2 Picea sitchensis | reverse complement strand
TGAATGGGTGTGGGGATCTTTTCCCAAAACTTCCCTCTTACATAAAACTCATTAGTTAGCATTTGACATTTACTCATTACTCATTGCCGTCATTAATAATCAGTTAGATGTGAATACATATCAAAAACATATATCAACAATATATCATCAACAAATCATCCTCCACAAAGGAACACAAGGAACACAAGATGTATGCACAATTTTCTTTTATTATGGACTTCAATCTAGGGGTTTTCAGCAACAAAGTGAATAGAGTACAACTCTACAAGAGCACCGACTCTATATGCAAGACTAAGCTTACATTCTCAACACCAACAAAGATGAGGCAACAATCCTCATGGATATCAATGCAGCCACCATAAGTATCAACCATGCACCAACTGTGCCAAACAACACGTAATCCTTTGTACCATAAACAAGTGCGTAACCATGCTGCCAGAAGTATATACCAATAATGTGTCAGCTTCTACTCATCAATAATAACTCATCAATATGTACCAACATCATCAACTATACACCTCATGTGTGTGTAACTCATCAGCTGCTTGTCTCAGCCATGACTAGTTTTGGATTAGTCAACAACCCTAGCAGAAATAATCATAACTTTGTACATGTCTTGAATAAAATTATGAAACTTATATAAAATGTTCTTGATTGTGTTTATGCAATTCCTCCAGTGGAACTATACTTGGAACCTCTCGAAAAGAGTTATAGCAAAAATGGCATGCCTTGTTGAATTTTGGATTATTCTAGAAGGCGACCTTGTAGGCATTACTTACACAAAATATTTGATGAAATGATCTAAAATATTATAGAGGAGAATACTAAAAGTACCCTAGCCCGACATTTTGTATCTTGAATTTGGATGCTGTTATGAAGAAGTTATGGCAGCTTTTACACAGAAACACACTGATTTTGACTGGTTGGGACTAGCCACAAACCTAATGGCCTTTTCCACGGAGTGTAAATCCAAAAATACAACGACCCACAAGCTGAATTTTTAACCACGGATACTTGTCTTGTGTTTTCTCACTTGCATAGAAATTTCAGTATTTGAAGATCATTATAGAAACAAAATTATAGAGAAAATGGGTGAGATTATCACAGAAAATAACATACCTTAAGAAAGCACCATCAAAAGAATTTATCCTTCCTTGCATTTACGACCTTATTTTTATTCACTTTAAATTAGAATTTCATCTTAGATATCCTTTTTACCTTAGTCACCTATGAATATCTTCAATATCCTCAAGTTTTCCACCAAAAAATGCTCAAGAAGCTCTCACGAAGCTCTCCATCAATACTCCAAAATATATTCCACAAAGCTCTCCATTGATCCACACAAAAGGATGATCTTCTGAGAGACCATTGCTATATTATTTATGCTTTCATCCTTTAGGTCACTTAACCCATTTTTAGGTCCTTAACCTGTTTTCCTTATTTTAGGGTTAACCACTTTCCATAAATAGAAGTTCTCCAATACTTTAACATTAAATATTCCTTCTTGATTTTGTCATACTTTATCATTTCTTGATTTTGTCACTTCTCTTGATTATTTAAATAATCCACCTTGAATTGTCACTTTAATTTATCTTTAAATAATATTAACCCATTTCTAGGTCATAACCTATTTTTCCTTATTTTTAGGGTTAACCACTTTCCCATAAATATTCCTTCTTGATTTTGTCACCTTACTTTTATCATTTCTTGATTTTGTCACTTCTCTTGATTATTTAAATAATCCACCTTGAATTTGTCACTTTAAATTTTATCATTTTAAATAATATTAACCCATTTCTAGGTCCTTAACCTATTTTTCCTTATTTTTAAGGTTAATCTACTTTTCATAAATATTCCTTCTTGATTTTGTCACCTTATTTTATCATTCTTCTTTTAGGTCACTTTGACTATTTTGACCTTGGGGCTTCAAGCCTTCATGTGAGTCCTTCATCTTCACTTAAGGCCATAACTCTCAAACCATGAGGAGTTATGTGACATTCCACTTCCTGAAATGGCATGACAAGCACTATCCATCTAGGATAGTTTCTGTATTTCCTTGATATTCATCTCATTATTCCACCTTTTAAACATGGGTCCTCCAACCATTCTTCTAGGATAACTCAATCTTCAAGCGTCTCCCGGTGAGGGATTTCACCATAGGGACCACTTTGGAGTTCATAAGTTTTATTGCACCTTATCATCATGATAATACAATAGTAGAGCATGGGTCCTCAACCATTCTTCTAGGATAACTCAATCCTAGCGTCTTCCCGTGAGGATTTCACCATAAAGGGGACCACTTTGGGAGTTCATCCATTTTGCACCTTATCAATCATGATAAGACAATAATGATTCATCTATACATTTTTCCAACAATGCATCATATATACCAATGAAACCACATCGATCCATCTTCATCATGTATCAATGACAACTCATTGAAGTCATCTTCATCTATGCATTCTCATCAAGGACAATACATATTATATTACATCAATCATCAATCATCAATCAGTCAATCCTTTGACATAAATCCAATCACTTGGCACCAATCAATGACATCAATCAGTCAAACCATTGGCATCAATGATGCCATGATCCAACATTACCAACACTATCAAAATTCTTTGATACCTAAATGTAACATCCACGTTACTTATCAACTTGATTATGATACCATACTATAGCATTACCCAACATTTTTCCAACAATGCATCATATACCAATGAAACCACATCGATCCATCTTCATCATGTATCAATGACAACTCATTGATCCATCTTCATCTATGCATTCTCATCAAGGACAATACATATTATATTACATCAATCATCAATCATCAATCAATCAATCCTTTGACATAAATCAATCACTTGACATCAATCAATGACATCAATCAGTCAAACCATTGGCATCAATGACAACATGATCCAACATTACCAACACTATCAAAATTCTTTGATACCTAAATGTAACATCCACGTTACTTATCAACTTGATTATGATACCATACTATAACATTACCCAACTTATTACTGAGCAACGCTACTCCAAAATTCAGTGCGCAGATTCTACTCTATAACATCAGTTTGTGCAAAATTACTTGAAGTAATGCGCTCAACCCCAATGAAGTCACACCACACAACTTATATAAAAAAAAATAACAAAAAACAACTGTGTGCACAAGCATATTGAGAGAACAACACTACTAAATGCATAATCCATACTGAACATGAGATCACTACCGTCTGCAAAACTTTTCTGGTGTCACACACCAATTCTTTTCTCCTTGTGCACACAGACTGCTTCCCTGTGCGCACCAGAAAAACCAACGTCTTATGCACACAAAGTATTTCCCTGCGCACACAACCATTCTAACTTCACCACAAAGACTCATGACCAATGTCATAAGGTTAAATTACAAGAAAACTAACAACAACTGTCATACTCATGCATGACTGCCAATATGGTCTATCTGCACCACACTTACATGTACAAGCAACATAATAAAAAATAACAATAATTACTTATATGAAACGACATACAAGAATTTAACCCATATTAAACACAGATAATTAATCACAAAATAAATGAGACAAGCACATAAAGACACTTATCTTTTATGAAAAGTCACCAATTGCGTGCAAAAATCAAATGTTCCTCCCATGCATAGACTCTATTGCTCATAATATTTCAGCAACAAGTTACCCCCGAGTTGGGGCTTAGCTCCACTAGGGAAAAAAGGGTTCCTAATGCCAAGCTAAGGTCTAATAATCAACAAAATTGCCTAGTCCAAGGTGCCCAATGCTGCAACTAGCCTATAGTTTCTCATTCCCCATGCACCTATTACACCCAAGGAAGTGTGCCCCTTCTCTACTCAACAATCCCTTGTCTACCCCACTTCCCTTCTAGGGTTCCATAAGCATGCTGGACAAGAAGTCTCAGAACCCTGCAACTAATGCCCAACACACCAGAGAACAGTTTCCATCAAAACTCTCACTTGGAGAGAATTCTCACGAGCCTGACAACTCACCTCTTTGACAACAAATATCTCACCTAGAGAGAATGATCACGAGCTCAACAACCCGCCTTTTCGACAAAAAAAGTATGGTTACAATACAAAAAACACTTACAATATTCTCTCTGCAAATAAGGTAATAGTCTTCCTTCTTAGATGGTTCGACCCCCTATGTACATGGGAAAATGAATGACTAACTTTATCGAATGAGTTCTCTCCCCCGAAATACACTAAGGCCAACAATATATATTGCATGCCTTAATCTAGACACTTGTCACTTTCAGAAGTATATTTAGCCTTTTGGTGACATGTTCCCATCCCTCGAGAACTTAGGATAAATAAATGTCCATAAACTACACTTTTCCAGAAATATTAATAAAATATTCCCTAGGACTTAAGTCCCTCTCCTTTTTCCCTTTTCCGGTGGAGCTAGCCCCGTGTGTCTTTTTGTTTGATCTGTTTGCATGTAACGATGCGATAATATTAATAACTTGAGTGTGATTACTTTTACATGGATAGGTGCACTGGCCTATTTGTGTCCCTAATCACTAGCCTCATAACCACACAAGATCTTCGGCCTCAAATACATATAGATCCATATATATGAAATGTGCACACACTTTATTTGATAACAATTCTTGAGCATTGCTCAGGTGCACACAAAACCAAAACTTGGTACTAACGGCTCACCAGCCTATATTTACATTTACAATTGGTACCAACGGCTCACCAGCCTATGTGTACAATTACAAAGGGTTTCATATTAAGGACATTACATTCCCCTCCCCCTTATTTATGCATTATCCTTAGTGCATTATATACACACGTACATACAAAATTTCAAAAATATTCAAAAATATGTAGATACTCTACCCGCATAGCATCCTCATGCTCCCAAGTTGCATCCTAATGACCGTATCAGGTCCATTGGACCTTTAACAACTCCATGAATTGATTCCAAAGCTATTTTATTTTCCATTCCAATATGCAAACCTATCGCACTCGGAAATCGCCTTCTGGCTCCACCTAAATCACATTCCAATCAATAATATGATTAGCATCAGACACACAATTTTTAAGCAATGATACATGGAAAACATTATGAATGCAGAAGGATGCAGTCAATGTAAGCATATATGCGATAGGACCAATCCTCTCTAGGATTTTAAATGGCCTACAATAGTGTGCTACCAAATTAGAACAAATTCCCAACTTTAGGGAACTTTGTCTTGCCTTTACTTTCAAGAACATATTGTCACCCACTTTAAAATCTCCGTGGGTTCTGCCTTTATCTACGTAGCTTTTCTGCCTGTCTTGGACAACCTTTAAATTTTGTCTTATCTTTTCCATCTACTCTTCCATTTACCGAAGAAGATCTGGCCCAACTACTGTGCAATCTGTTGGGTTGTCCCAACTCACTGGAGTGTTGCAATTTCTACCATAAAGTGATTCAAATGGGCTCATCTTTAAATATGCTTGATACCCATTGTTGTAAACAAACTCTACCAAGTAAAAGTAGTCTTCCCATTTTGATGGTTTATCCATCACATACATCTCGAGCATGTCTTCAATCACCCAATTTACCCTCTCTATTTGTCCATCTGTCTCAGGGTGATATGCAGTGATAAAGTTCATACTTGTTCCAAACCCTTTGAATAATCCTTTCCAAAAATTCAAGGTGAACTTGAATCTCTGTCAGACACAATTGTCTTAGGTACACCATCCATCTTAGCAATTTCTCGCATGTATATTTCAGTAATGTTGGCTTCCTTGTGCACCAACTTTACTGGAATAAAATGGGAAACTTTAGTAATATTTTCCACCACCACCATAATAGAATCATGTTGCTTGGCAGTCCTAGGCAACTTATTAATGAAATTCATGGTCATAACTTCCTACTTCCACCCAGGAATGGGAAAAGGATATATAAAACCATTTGGATGTTTATGCTCAACCTTGACCTTTCGACATTCAAGGCATCTAGCAATAAAATCAACAACTTACTTTTTCATGCCTGGCCAATAGTATTGCTTTTCGAATGTGACAATTGTCTTCTGGTATCCTGGGTGTCCTGCATAAGGAACCTTATGCATCTCTGATAATATCATACTTTTCAACTCTTGATCATTTGGAACATAATTTTTTTGTCGATACATGAAGATTCCATCCTCTTTTAGCTCGTAACCTTCCAACTTATGTTGTGACATACCTTACTATAAGGTCAACTTTATGTCCACATAACGTTGATATGATTTGGAAAATTCTAAAATTTTGTCCCACAAATATGATTTGTACATGCTAATGGTTGTAGCATGCATCTCGTGCACCCTCCTGCTGAGTGCATCAACCACCTTGTTCTCTTTTCCTATGATATGCTTTATGTCAAAGTCATACTCACTGAGGAATTCTAACCACCTTCTTTGTCTGAAATTTAAACTTGGTTGTCCAAACACATACTTCAGAAAGCTATCATCTATTCTCAGATCAAATCTTTTACCCATGAGATAGTGTTGCCACATCTTCAAGGAATGCACTATGGCTACTAATTCTAAGTCACGAGTAACATAGAGCCTTTCAAAATATTTTAACTTTATTGATTTGTAGCATATCTCATGCCCATTCTGACTAAGGACTCCACTGATCCCTTCCTTACATGTATCCATGAACATAACAAAGTATTCATCTAAATCAACAATTCTCACAATTGGTGGACTTGCCAACAAAATTTTCAAGTGCTGAAAACTTCTTACATAGTCCAAAGTCCATTCAAATCGCGCACCTTTCTTTTGCAAGGATGTAATTGGATGAAAAATATTTGAGAATCCTTCAATAAACCTTCTGTAATAACTTGCAAGTCCCATGAAGGACCTCACCTCTACGACATTTCTTGGTGTCGACCATTCCTCAATGGATTTTATCTTTTCTAGATCCACAACTATTACTTCCTTGGAAATGATATGACCCAAATAATGAATCTGTCGCTGGTAAAATGAGAACTTGCTAAACTTTGCATATAGTTGATGTTCTCACAAAACTTGCAACACCATCCTCAAGTGTTGCTCATGCTCTTCCTCATACTTTGAGTAAATAAGTATGTCATCCAGACATACAATGACAAACTTATCTAAGTAACTTCTCAAAACTCCATTCATCAAACACATGAAGACAATTAGTGCATTTGACAACCCGAAAGGAACCACCATGAACTCGTAATGTCTGTAACACCATGTTTCCCCTAGCTTGTAAATATAAATATAATGGCCAAGAGACAATGGAAAACTCTAGATGTGTGAATGTTGATTTGATGGACCCTTGTATGAAAGGTAAATGAATGCAAATCTTTTTATTTTCTAGAAAATGGATAAGTGTTGCATGACTGCTGGAAGGGGGGTGTACTTAGAAAGACCACGAATGTTATACAAAGATATGGTTAAGGGGACGAAGAATGGTTGTGTTAAACTTCACCAAACTAGTACTTATTGGATTTAATTGCTCAGGACCAGAACAGTCCTTTGGCCCAAAAATGAATTACATTCAGGCTGGTAGGTGGGAAGACATCCTCAAGATTTAATGAGGGGATGGGGCATAACACCCATCTGTAAGGCTTCCATACTTGACCGCTGGCTAGGAATTTGAGCCACACACAACCTTGCTGAAAGATACGATAAAGGAATGTGTGGTGGGGAGAAGGAGGCGTGCGAAGAGTGCAGGGATGAGAGGTGAATCTCCCAGGTTCAAGGAAGAACTGGAAATAAGCATTTTGGTCATAGTAAATGGCATAGAATGTTATGATACAAGGTGATAAACAAGTCCGGTCCTCCTTGCTTGGTATCTTGTAAACCATTGCCAAGATCTCGCGGGAGGAGGAGAGTAACATCCATCCCTACTGTGGTTGAGCCAGAAGAAAATATTGTGTTGTAGAGCATCGTGGTCTAGCTCAGGGGCGGCTAGTGGTAAATCCATTTGGAGTGACTGAACCTATAGTTGGGTGTAAACGAGGACCCCTTCCAGCAATCGCTTCGGATTGTCTGGTTCTAATAAGTACTTTCCCTACTTTATTTGTTGAACTGCAATAATGGATGAATACTTGGACTTATACATATGTGCATTTATAAATGTCTTCTGTGTGAAATATCTATGTTATGTGTATGCCTTCATCTCCTTGTGAACTTGCACTTCAAACTGATAGACTATATGCCCAACTTAACTCTGGAGGCTTCCCGATGGCATAAGTTGTTAAGATGGTCAAGATCGGAGATATTGTGTCAACCCAAAACCATCCATTCGAAGAGGATACCTCTTCCAGACCCCTTTGTCATGTGACCAAAATTACAGACCCAAGTACTTAACCCTTTCATGGTAAATATTAGGAGGGGTAGCGAAGTTGAAGCCTTGAAAAGAGGAGATCTCTTTGTTTAGAAGACAAGCGGAAGAGATCCATTTGAAAGGACCCATATGAATGATAACCAAGAACCTTGGGCAAAGCCTAAGGAGGCCATGTTCCCTTGGCCTCGTAGCTCTGGAAGCCCCATACTTCAAAGTAATACCGACCTTACTAGACTTACGCGGACTAAAGGTGACCGGGAGACTCGGTCTCCCGTGAGATTGACCGACGATAGGTGGTCCCCCAGGTGGTTGGGTGGACCTATCTTGCTAATTAAACTGAGGCCCAAAACCCTCAAGGCCATATTCGTAAAGGACCCAGTACCATATATCATGGGATCCTTCGAATCCTTTCCCAACCATTGTCATATCAGGGATGCGTGGCACTATTCCCTCTACTTCGGAGATTGGACGCTTCAGACGGTAAGAGGAGTTTGCTTAGAAATACTCCCGAACGCTGAACCTCGAGGCAATGAGAGCCACATATCTATAGATCTATGTGACTGTATCTCAACCATGAAATTTGAGGAATGTAGAATCTTGTCAGCCCGAGGTGATGAGGTACAGATACGTCATCCTTGGTGACGTGGATCCAAAATTAACGAGCCACATGCCACCTGGTTTCATGCACATCACGTACCCCATAAGACCCTTGGATCGTGACGTGCGTCACCCCGGGTGAGGGCACGTGTCACCCCTGATCCAACTACATGTCCACCCCTTGTACATGCCCACCTAGCCAACATGGTTGGCGAAGGGACTGGGACTCCGAGAGTCCAGAACTCCGAAAATTCAGAGGATTTGGAGAATAGTATCGTAGAGAGTCCAAGGAAGACCAGAAGCCCGAATTAATGATGTATATCTGAATCATCCATTGGAAAGGATAGGTGTCAACATCTCCCGCACTTTGTAGTGGAAGTACTCTAGAAGAGTGGAGGGTCGAGATCTACCGAAGCCCGAGACTCGGAGTCAATATCATCAGTTGGCTGCGACAAGAGTATGGATCGTCAATTTGAACCATGTCTTTTTGCAGGTTCAGACTTCAGTGGAATCGTAGTCAGATGAGTCAAGAACACCTGAAGTTTCAAGTCCTGATGCGCGCAAGGAACCTATGGAGTTGGACCCACGTGGAGGTCCCATGACCCCGACCAATGAAAGCCTGAGAAACTCGAGAGACACATATCCTCCAGTCTTGAGTTCGGTTCTGAACATGGTGACTGCGGTGGGAAAGCCCTGGACGAGCATAATGGGATTTGAGACCCCCTATGGAGGTCTTAAGTTGTTAAGAAGAATGAAATTTCAACGCCCCACCACGGGTGTGTTACAAATTGATATCAGAGCATGGTTACAACACTTGGCCTACTTGGGCTCATGGAAAAGTTGCGTAAAAACCAAATTAAAGGGATTTAAGGGTGACATGCTACCTTACTTCCTTCCTAAAAGGTCTGGCTAATCCCTTATTACAGAAAATGATGAAAGCTTCATGCGGTGTGTGTGTGTATTTAAGAAATATGAGGTATGTGTTGTTCATGAAATAATATACTGTTAGCTAATAGCAAGTGTTTCATCAGCACTGAAGCGGTTGGTCAGCCACAGGAAACTGTAGGCATAAAGGATGGTGACGCACCATGAAGTGGGGGATGGATTCCATAATAGAGACGAAGAACCTGATGAGAGGAGGGAGATAGAGACTCCTTTGGATATGGATGAAAATGTAAGGAGCCTCATGGCCAAATTATAGAGATGCAAGGCCAACAACGAGAGATTGATAAAAGAGCAAGAGATGAAAATGAAAATTAATGCAGTCTTGTTGTAGAGTTTATCCGACATACAGAGACAATTTTAGCATGGAACTGCCACCAGTCATGTGGATCGACGACAGGAAAAGAGGAGTCGAATTCCACCTGATATATGAAAAACGTGGTCCCATAAGTGGCCACACTAGGAGGAGTACCTCGAGGAAGTTCCAACTTGGAGACAGGGGACACTCATAAGGAGAATCCTCTGGAAATGAAACTGGTGACTCAGAGGGATATTCCAGTAGTAAAACTAGCTCACATTCTCAAAGGAAAAGGAAGAAATGAAAGCATTCCAAAAGTCATGACCCTAAAGAGTTCAATAAATCCAAACCACCCTCTTTCGATGGTGAGATTAAGAAAGGGGAAGAGGCAGAATCCTGGATGCTTGGAATAAAGAAGTACTTCAGATTCCATGATTTCTTTGAAAAATTGAAGGCTCGAATAACCACCTTTAACTTGAATGGAAAAGCTTCCATTGGTGGGAAGACCTTAAGAATGTGAAAGGAATCCATGAAGAGGACCTATCTTGGAAACATTTTGAGAAACACTTCAAGAAGAACTATCTGTCAGAAAAATATTTCGACGAGAAGACTAAAGAGTTCTATGAACTCAAGCTGGGACAACTCACCATAGAGGAATATTTCAGTAAATTCCTTGAGTTTTTGAGGTATGTACCCTACATAAAAGAGGAAAATGTAAAAGTGAAATGATTTATCAGTGGGTTACCTCAGACCTACGAGAACAAGATTGAGTTTGATGAGCCAAAGACCTTAGAAGACACTATCTAGAAGGCAAGGTATTGTTATGAATAGTTCAGGCGTCAGACAGAACCTCATGAGGATTGGAAGAAGAAGAATAGTTCAGGGTTCAATAAGAAGGGGTTTAAATCCCCAATATTTAAGAACTATAGGAAGGATTCAAGGATGAGCCTTCCTACCCAAAGTGTGCACCAGCAGAATTTCCCCTCCCAAAGTGGAAATAAACCTTTTGGATCAACCCTAGGAAAGACTGATAACCCAAAGAAGGAACCCTTGAAATGCTGAGGTTGTGGAGAAGGACATCTATTGAGGGACTGTATGCATAGACAATAGAACAATAAGAGAGTTTACAACATACAAGAAGCTACCACCGTCAATGATGTGGCTAAGAGTATGCCATAGATATATGAAGTCGTGGATAATAAACAAGTCAACCACCAAGCTTCAGTGGTGGAGATGGAAGGTATGATCACCAACCATCTAGTTTCTATTTTAATTGACCTTGGTTCTAATTTGAGTTATGTGGCCCCTCAGACTGTTGATAAGTGTAAATTGCAACCACATAGACATGCTAAGCCATGGTTGGTACAACTATCCACTAGAACCAAAAGAAAAATAGCGGAGGTCATACCAACTTTCCAATTCATTATGGATGGATTTCCCACCCAAGCTACTCTTAACATACTTCCCCTAGGATATTATGACCTGTTGATTTGTATGGACTAGATAGTTGCCTATAAAACTAAGTTAGACTGTTACCATAACACCTTAGAATGCATAAATGGAGAAAGGATAAACATAACCCTCCAAGGAATTTAGAAGCATGTCTCGGTGAGACAAATATCAACCCTTCAAATGAAGAATTATTGTAGAAAAGGATGTCCTCTATACACAATACAAGTGTTGGAGACTATTGAGGATGACAGACCAAACCTAGAGGACCACCCCCTATTAAGGGAGTATAGAGATTTGTTTCCAGAAGAGGTACCGGGTCTACCCCTGAGAAGAGACATTGACTTTTTGATAGAACTTGCACCAAGAATAGTGCCAGTGTCTAGGACACCCTATAGGATGAGTACACCCAAACTAGTTGAGCTCAAAATACAACTAAAAAAAATTATGGACAAAGGATACATCTGGCCCAATGTATCTCCATGGGGAGCACCAGTCCTACATGTGAAGAAGAAATATGGCACACTCAGACTGTGCATAGATTATAGACAACTCAATAAGACAACCATAAAGAACAAGTACCCCTTGCCAAGAATCGATGACTTGTTCGACCAATTAGAGGGTGCTTCCATCTTCTAAAAGATTTACTTGAGATTTGGATACCATCAAGTCCGAATCAAGGATGTTGACATCCAAAAAACCACCTTCAGGACAAGATATGGTCACTATGAATTTGTGGTAGTGCCATTTGGATTAACCAATGCCCCTGGCACTTTTATGTGCTTGATGAACAATGTACTCAGCAAATTCCTAGACATATTTGTGTTGGTTTTTATTGATGATATCTTAATATACTCCAAGAATAGAGAGGAGCATGAAGAACATCTTAGACTTGTACTTGAATTGCTAAGAGAGAATCATCTCTACATTAATTTTAGCAAGTGTGAATTTTTCCAGAAGAAAATACATTACTTGGGCCATGTTATATCTGAAGAAGGGGTGGCAGTAGATCCTGACAAGAGCAGATCTATCCTGGAATGGCCTACCCTAAAGGATGTTTTAGATATCATATCCTTTATGGTATTAGCAGGATATTATCGAAGGTTCATAAAATGATTTTCCAACATTGGTTGTCCAATCACTGCCCTCTAGAAGAAGGGGGTTAAATTCACCTAGACTTCAAAGTGTGAAGAAAGGTTTCAAGAACTGAAATACCTTCTGACCCATGCATCCGTGCTGAAGATCGCAGACCCTGATAATGACTACCTCGTGTGTATAGATGACTATAAGGAAGGACTCGAAGGAGTCCTTATGTAATAAGGACGCATAATTTGCTATGAATCCAGAAAATTGAATGAGCATGAAATCAATTATGTGACACGTGATCTAGAGTTTGCTGCCATAGTGCATGCTTTAAAAATGTGGAGGCATTACCTCCTGGGTAGGCGATTTGTACTTATGATAGACCACTGTGGGTTGAGGCACCTTTTTGATCAACCAAAACTCAATGCTAGACAAGCTAGGTGGATGACTCTCCTTAGCGAGTTTGATTTCGAAATCAAACATATCAAAGGAAAGGAAAATAGGGTGGCAGATGCCCTTAGTAGAAGTATGAAAACAATTCACCTAGAAGTGATGAGTGCTTGTGAAAAAAATGTCAGGGAAAGAGTCAGTAGTGCACAAGAAACATATGCATTCTTCAAGACTGTGACATCGTACTTGAAGCAAGAGCCTGCAGAGATAAAGTATGAAGGCTACCAGATGCTGGATGGAGGTCTGTCGACTTACCCAAACAGATTGTATATCCCAACTTGTGATGACTTGAAGAATTTCATAATGGATGAATTGCACAAGACACCATACATTGGCCATCCGGGTTATTAGAAAATGGTCACGACCACTAGGAAACAATTCTATTGGCTTGGATTGAAAAAGGACATAGCTGAATATTTAGATAAATTTCTAGAATGCCAACAAATTAAGGCAGAACACTGGAACCCAACAGGGTTGTTTCAACCTCTACCAATTTCGGAATGGAAATGGGAGACCATCTCCATGGATTTCATCACCAGATTACCAAAATCGGCCAGGCAGAATGATTCCATCAAGGCAGTGGTGGACAATTTGAGCAATTCCTCTCACTTCATTCCCATCAAATCGACTTGCAAGGCAATATATATTGCCAACATATTCATGAAGGAGATATTCAGATTGCATGGCATGCCTAAGGAGATCGTATTTGACAGAGACACAAAATTAAGTTCAAGCTTTTGGAAATCCTTGATGGCTGGTTTTGAGACTAAACTGTTGTTTAACACAACCTATCACCCTCAAACCGATGGAAATATAGAAAGAGTAAACCAAATATTAGAAGACATGCTAAGGATGCATGTAATGCATCAACCTAAGAAGTGGGAAGACTACTTGCCACTGGTAGAATTTTCCTACAACAATGGTTATCAAGAATCATTGAAGATGAGCCCTTTCGAAGATCTCTATGGTAGACCGTGCAAAACTCCAGTCAGCTGGAGTAATCTCATGGATAGAATTACAATCGGACCTGACATGTTGAAAGAAATGGAAAAATAAGTGGTTTAGATAAATCAAAATATGAAAATCGCTCAAGATAGACAGAAAAGTTACACCAACAGAAAGAGAACCCCTAGAGAATTCAAGAAGGGAGATCATGTCTATCTTAGAGTTAGGCCTAGGAAGAGTTCCCCGAGGATGGGAGCTTGTGCCAAGCTGGCACCTCAATATTGTGGACCCTTTGAAGTTTTATATAGAGTGGGACTTGTAGCCTATAGGCTAGCACCCCCTCCCACAGTAAAGGCACATAATTTTTTCCATGTTTCATTATTGAAGAGATATGTACATGATTCTAATCATATAATTGACTGGTCTATGATCCAGGTGGAACCAAAGGGAGAATTCCTTCCATAACCTCAATGCATACTAGACAGGAAGGAAACCCCACTCAGGAACCGAACCATTGCACATGTCAAGGTGCAGAGGAAACACTTTGGCGCATATGAGGCCATGTGGGAAATGGAGGATTCCATGAGACATGCATATCCATTTTTGTTCACTTCTGTATATACAAAGAACGTTGATAGATAAAACATCGAGGATGATGTTCCTTTAAGGGGGAGGGAATTGTAACACCCTATTTCCCCCAACTTGTAAATATTACTATAATGGCCAAGAGACTATGGAAAACTCTAGATGTGTGAATGTTGATTCGATGGACCCTTGTATGAAAGGTAAATGAAAGTAAATATTTTTATTTACTAGAAAATGGATAAGTGTTGTATGACTGCTGGAAGGGGGGTGTACTTAGAAAGACCACAAATTCTATACAAAGAGATGGGGAAGGGGACCAGGAATGGTTGCGTTGACCTTCAAAAAACTAGTACTTACTTGATTTAATTTCTCAAGACCAGAACAATCCTCTGACCCAAAAATGAATTACAGTCAGGATGGTAGGTGGGAACACCTCCTCAAGAGTTAATGAGGGGATGGGGCATAACACTCATATGTAAGGCTTCTAGACTTGATCACGGGCTGGCAATTCGAGCCACATGCAACCTTGCTGAAAGAGGTGAGAAAGGAAGGTGTGGTGGGGATAAGGAGGCATGCGAAGAGTGAAGGGACGAGAGGTGAATCTTTCGGGTTCAAGGAAGAATTGGAAATAAGCGTTCTGGTCATAGGAAATGGTGGAGAAGGTTATGATACAAGATGATAAATGAGGCAGGTCCTCCTTGCTTGTGTTGGGGCTCAAAAATGTCCTATTTTCATCCACCTTTCCCGTCATCATTCTTCACATTTCATCACCCCATTAACCTTTCATGATATCATTTCCATAAATATACTTGGGTTTCACCTTATTGTTCTCCACTTTATTCATTTTAGTATTTAAAAGGAATTTATGATTAAATGTTAGAAAATAAACATGTTTTCATATATATATCAAATATGTGTGAGCTTTGTAATGTGTAGGAATATGAGAAGGATTAATTCAAAAGGACTTCTCGAATACTTCCTCCACCATTTCAATATTTGAGGAGATAATTCAATCCCATTCCAAGGAGAAGATCATGGAGATTTGGTTG
>SNQJ01S0000064.1:817688-854645 GCA_010110895.2 Picea sitchensis | reverse complement strand
ATCTTGTGTTCCTTGTGTTCCTTGTGGAGATGATTTGTTGATGATATATTGTTGATATATGTTTCTGATATGTATTCACATCTAACTGATTATTAATGACAGCAATGAGTAATGAGTAACTGTCGAATGCTAACTAATGAGTTTTATGTAAGAGGGAAGTTTTGGGAAAAACATCCCCACACTCATTCACCCCCCCCCTCTAAGTGTGGTAGGTGTGTCCAACAAGTAATGGAGACGTTACGTTGTGGTATTAGAGCATTTTGTTAATGCTGGTAACAGGGACGTTACAATCATTCCCCATCACCCTTAAAACTTTGCATCGCCATCATGAAAGAAGTGTGTGGCAATATTAAAATATGTTTGAGTGTTAATGTTACTTTCATGTCGCCCCTTGACATATGTCAAAAAAAAATTAATCAATATTATTTAATATTTTTTTTTACAATCCATAAAAATTATAAATTATAACTTCACATTAATATAATACATACACTAATTTTCCCCTGGATCGGTTCCACTTGGAGTGCAGGAGGACAATAGGGAGGATGTGGTGGTCACATGTCCTATCTTTTCAGACATGCCTCTCCCACATGAGAGATATTATGAGATATATAAGGGCATTCAATGTGTAGAGTGAGATGAGGTTGGAAAGGACTAGTGGGCTTATCTCTGGAAAGTTCATAGTTAAGTTATCATTCATGACTGATAGTAGTTTTGGAATCTTTTCACACTCATCGCTTGCTATCATGATATTTTTTTTCTAGTTAAGCATGGAACATGGGCGTTCTATGGCTCATTCTAACCATTGTTGTTGACTTCTGTTTGAACTTTAGTTCACTCTTGATATGATTTGTATGCCTTCTAGAGCTTCTACTTGGCACATTCCTATCATTCCCCTAAATGCTTCCATGGCTCCTCGCAGTGCTCATGCATGGAGCTCCTCCAGTTCACCAAACTCGTGCATCCCTAGTTGTGGTGGAAGCTGGAGAGTTATATGTTGTTTCATTCCCTCGGGAAGTTCAAGCTACCATTTCGGTGATGAAAGAGGATGTGAAGATTGTTCAAGTTACCCAGGAAGACAAGGAGGTCGATGCGTAGGTGGGGGATATCATTTTGGACTTTGTCTTCACTTGGACAAGGGAATCTCAATTCTATAGGAATTTGGAGTTATAATGGCACACTAAGACCATGGTTGCTAAATGAATGCTTCCAAAGGACCATGACTATAGGAAATTTAAGTAGCGCCTGGAGGCCTTGGAAGATCGTAATAGACTGCTCATAATAATGCTTTCCTAGCTTATCAAGCACAGTGGTGGTTCCTTCTAGGCTTCTCAGGATGGTTGTTTGCAAGTTGGGTCTTCTCTGGATGCGATACTTAAGGCCAACACCTCCTAGCCTACTTCTCAGGTGCCCCACTTCAATGGTTGAAAGAGACTCAGTCTTTTTTGTCAGGCTATGTATGGGTCTTTTCTTGTTCAGATGTTTAATTTTATCCTTTCTGATTACTTAGCATCCTTGTTTTAGCTTCATAAACTTCATGTTGCTTACATTTTTAACTAGTTATAGTTTTGGTTTAAATATTGGCCTGATTTCCCTCTTTAAGTAAGCCAACCATCATGGGTTTTTTGGGGTTCTACTTGGAAAAGGCTATAATATCTTGAACCTTTGGAACAATATACATGTTTGTACATTGTACATGCTATTAATATTTGAATATAAAATCATTACCAAAAAGACAATAATTTTAACATAAATATATATACTGCAACATCACAAATGATATTTAGACCAATAAATTTGACTTATTATGTCACTTTTTAGAATATGAATTTAATATATAATATTGCTTTACATTTGCTTAATTGTTCATTTGTGCTAAGTCTTTATTATCTAGATTATAGAGTTTACATGGAAATGTGATTGACGTTGTTGGTTGTTGGGTGGTAATGTATTAGTAAGTTAGATGGTTTTTTTTTAAGGTAGTAAAATCTATTATAATTTATTTGTTAATTGATAATGAGAATAATTATTATTGGTTGGTATCCATTGATGTGGGCTAATTCCTTATTGTTATGTAAGGAAAATCATGTTATCTAATTCTTCCCAAATGTTTTTAGGTTTTGGGTAGTTAACATGTTTCCTTATGTTTGAAGAAGACAAGCTCTTATCTAATCAAATATGGTTTTAGGTCTTACTCTAAGATCAAAATACAATTTTAACCTAGATAACAAGAATGTTAATTTCTCCTTATAGTCATTGTCGAGACTACCTTCACTAAATCATATATAGTAACATTTAACCTTAATCATATACTTTTAATAATTATACTATTAATAATTTAAAATCAAATCATATACTTTTAATAATTATACTATTAATAATTTAAAATCAAATTATTATTATAATGAGTATAAATTTAATTTTATATAGGAAGTGATTAAGTTTAAAAGTAATAATAATGAAAGATTTGTAATTTAAAATAAACAAATTTATAAAGTAAATATATTTAAATTGGTTAAAGTTGACCACTTTTACATTGTGTTATTTAACATAATAATGTGAAATTAAAGCTTATAATTAAAAAAAAAATTATAACAATTATTATATAAAGGAGTAATATAGATTATAACAAACAAAAAGTAATTATGATATGTAAATGTTATGTTTTTTTAATGGTAGGTTTGTAGAATTATATATTCAGAGGGGTAGGGTATGTATATTGTTATGAGCTTTAGCAGATAAATTGTTGGGTAGAGGGGATCAATTGTCCCACAAACAAGGGGGTCTCATACACCAATTTGATGTGCAGCTTAGTCGTGACTTTAAAATTAGATTATTATATTATATTATTATAAATTGGTATATATTTTTAAAATTAAATTAAAATATTTTGATGTAACAAAAATTGATATAAAGTTATGTTGTATTTTATGTGATTTATGCTATTTTTTTTACTCTTTCTTTGATACATAAACTAAGATTATATATGTGTGTGTGTAATTGTTTAAATATGATAATTAAAATAAATAATATATTGATTTTTTTAACGTTATTGTATTGAGAAATGCATTTTAGAATTTAGTATGAGATATATGTGTAACATAATGTAATATTGGTGTGATGGCATTAACAACAATATACATATGAAAATGATGACCACTACTACCATCTATAAAGATCAACTTTGGTTTATTAGACCTGAAGAAAATTGATGTTGAATTAATTTATTTCTTTTAACATTTTGTTTATGTGGTCAAAAAGATTAGAGAGGAATTTTTTTATATCTCTTTGATTTTTATGAGTTACAAACTATGAATATCAATAGTGTTATCCTTCATGTTAATTATGTTGTGCTTGTTTATTAGGTATATAATCATAGAATTGCTCTCAATGGGTAGAAGCCTATTGTTTAAGAGGAGGATAACAATGGACTGAATAGATGAATAAAATAACACAAGTATAAGTCCTTTTATGTCAAGCGTAAAGAGGGATCAAATCCTTAAAAGTGATAACTTTTCCTCAAATTTTGTAACACTCTAAAAGAAGTTTACGCTTCAAATAATTTGGTTCTTCTCGACACTAGATAAATTCAAGTTAAAACAATTTTAATAATTAAAAAAATATATATATCAATTTTTATTTTTTTAGCAATGCATAGATATACTCCTTGCATGGGGTGTTAGGGACATGTGTAAAGGTTGAAAACTAACAAGGAGACTGGGCATGTGCATATGGGATAGAGTGGCGAGGGAAGGAGGATACGAAACATCATTTCTCAATCCTTTCGCATTGGGCCTCTCCATTGTATGATGCCTAAGCTATCAATGCAAAAAGAAAGAAACTGTACACCATACCATGTTGCACCCATAATTACTATAATTAATTAATAAAAAACACTATGGTGGACTCTCACAGTTGGATTGGGTTTTGGAAATGGATAAAAATTTGGAAGGCACGTCGAAGAGGGTGGGCATTGCAATGGTTGCCATGGAACCTTGGCATGAAACTCAACTAGGCTAGTTGCACGAATGTAAAGAGCCAACACTGACAAGGGTAGGGCCCTCTTGAGGTAGGAAGAAGGCACCACTTGCGGTTACTTTAGTAGTATCCTACTTGAATATATTTTTAGATACAATTAAAATGAAAAGGGAATCCATGGAAAACAAGGTTAGGTTAAAGCATGACTACACCTCAAATGAAAGGATTGATGAGGAAATTGAACCTTGGATCCTTAATACTGGTTATCTAAGAAGTAGAGATACCAAGTAATCCAAAATAGTGGACCTATAATGTCATGTAAAATAAATCATAGCTTGTGCAATGGAGGGAAAAGGGAATTAAAACAATGATATTTTAAGTAGGCTTGACTTGTTACCCCCCATCCTAGGGGTAACTAAGGATATGTGCCAAGATCTGTATTGATAGCACAACCCACAAAGCCCCTCTTATTCACCACAGTTCACCATCATCATCAACAGAGAACCATCCACTACACCGGCCCGGATCCCAAAAAACAAAAGGTCTTGCTTCATTTGGTAACAATTCCAGTCTCACGATAAGTGTCACTTTAATATTTGAAGCATTTAAGCACGTTGCAAAGAGTCCTTTCTTGATTATGGAACATCTCCTTGGAAATTATATCTTTTTACAAATTTCACCTTGGTGGTTGGCATGGTATCCTAGTAATTTGGTCACCCTTGGGAAAATGGTTTCTACTTGGGGTTTCCTTGAAGGTTCATCATACCATTCCCACTCATACTTACCACTTTCCACATTTCTTCTCATTTGTTTCCTCATCTGTTGGGTTTTCAGGTTCATTTACCCCAAGAAGGGTTTGTGCCTCATTTCATGGGAAAAATGGGCTGAAGGCCCAGAGGTGTTATAGATGACATCAAACATAAATGCTTTCTCTAAAGTCCCTAGAGCCATGAAATGCTTCTCTAAATGAATAAAGGACTTTCAAATGAAAATAAATAAAAAGTGTATCGCTTGATGGGGGAGTGCATTGTGATGTTCTTTTATTTCTAGTGCACATAGAACCCAATGTACTCTAACTTCAAGTGACATTATGGTGCTATATTATTTCCATTGCACATAGCACTCAATGTTCAGACTTAATGAAAATGTAAATAAACGGCTTGGAAAAAGGTTCGATTTCAAATAAAGGGAACTCAAGGATGTAGCACACCCTCCACAAAGGCACCCATAAATGAGACAATATGAACCCTTGATATGTCCAAAACCCCATGCACGTGATTCTTTCCCCAATCCACCTCATACTCATTACATGATATAGATAGGGTCTTCTTTGGAAATATCCCTTGACTTGAGGATTGGCCTACCCATTAGGGCACCATGACACCCCTCCCATACCTAAATTTGGAAAAGTTTATAAGGTCTTTGAGAATTTGTTTAATTTGAAAAGGGGGGATTTAATGCACTTGTTTGGGTGGTTCTTATATTAAATGTGGATTACTTGGCATGATTCATATGACTTGAGGACCCTTGGAGGGCGTACTTTTTTTTATTTGCAGGACCTTTCCCTGTGAAGGATAAAAAACCACACATTACGTCAACTTCTATACTTGTACATGGCCTTTAAAGGCCTAGAAAATCACCCTTTATCCCTTGACATCATCCTGGGGACTAGGGTTTGATGGAAGATGTGGTTCCAGATGTGGTTTGATAGGAGGAGACACATGGATTGACACTATTACAACTCAAAGCATGACACATGGTCTTTGAAGGCCCATCAATTTCCTCTTGAGGCTTGACGTCTCACTTTTTAGCCCCATGTCACCCTCCTAGGAAATGAAGTCACCCTTTTTAGGCTTTTACTTTATGTATTTTTCTTTTTTCAAATTGTAAAGAAAAATGAAGGGGGTCGGGCCTCTTCTAATTTGTTGTTGACAATTTAAAGTGGAGAAATTGGTTAAGAAGGCCTCATATAAATAGAGGAGATTCTAATTTCATTTTATCATCATTCATTCCTCACCATTTGTGATAATAATTCTGAAATTTTCTCCCTACTTGGCTATCTTTCTCTTCTACACTAATGCGACTTGCTTGGAGGGTCAATTTGTGGAGTTTTTGTTGATTTTTTGGATGAAATTTTTTCAATTAGGGTTCTATCTCATACTATCTTGGTGAAGTAAGTGAAATTTCTAAAATTTTATCTTTGTTCTATCAATGCTACATGATAATTTCTCTTTTTCATGCTAGATGTCTTGCTTGGTGAAACCCTAAGAGAAGAGCATAAGTGTTTCCTCCTCTCACAAGGTTAATTTTGTCCAAATTTGTAAAGGAATCCTTCTAGGGTTAGACTCCTAAATCCCTAAAGTTCTAGAACTTTAGGATTTTGGCCCTAGACACTTAATTTCTTGACTTAGTTAAAGTATTAAGAAGGGGAAAAAGGTTGCTAGATCCAAAAAGTGCTTACACTCTAACAATCCTTCTTTTTAAGGCTTAAACCCTAAGGCCCTAATGTGCCATCACCTTAGAGTTTAAGTCCTACCTCTTAGTATTTTCTATCTCAAACTTCAATCATTGATGTATTATGTAACACCCTGTTTCCCCCAGTTTGTAAAAATAACTGGACTGGCCAGAACTGTGGCAAACTCATGAATGTGAATATGTGATGTAAACGAACCTTATGGAAAAGGTCAATGAATGTGAATAAAATTATGAATTTATATTGAAGGACCGTTGAGAGGGGATGTGCAGAAAAAGAGACCATGATGGCGGTGGAAGGCACCTGGAAAGGTGGCGTTAACTTCCACCGAGAATTAATACCATATTTGGACTTCACTAGCCCGGAGAACCAAAAGTGGCTCGCTGGCCCTGAATTAAATGTCTCGCAGCCTGGAAGGTAGATGGCTCCTCAAGAATTAATGAGGGATGGGGAGGTGAACCACCCATCCGTAGAGACATCATGACTGACCAGTGCGAGGGAAATTGCGCCACACGCAACCTCGCAAGAGGATAACGCGTGGGGTAGAAGCGATTGGGGATAGATGCGAGGGGAGGAAGAGAACTCTGGAAATATGCAGAGTGAGTGATAGAAGAGAGGAAGGAGAGTAACCTTCGCTCCTGGTCACTGGAAGACACAGACACGGTCTCACAACATCGTGGTCTTAGCTCGAGGGTGGCTAGTGGTAAATCCGTTGGGAGTCGTTGAGCCTACAGTTGGGTGGAAACGAGCACCCCTCTCAGCAGTTGCACAACCTCTGGTGTTACTTTATGATAAGTGTTTTTCCTTTGGCATCTTAAAATATATGTATTCTGATAAATATTCTCATAAGCTGTGAAAATGTGAATGATTTCATTATAAGAATGTTTGTATGGTATTTTGATCAGTACTAGTAGTTGTATATTTGTATGGAAATACTACATATGGCTTATGTCCTCATGAATCGTTATTTATATGCGTACTGATCTAATTCAGACTTCATGTCTGGTTCTTGGGAGGACGATACCCTTATCTGCCTCAGATAGTACCCTGGGTGAACCTCCCCATAGAGATACCCTCCTTGAAAATCCCATCAAGAACCGGGAAAGCGAATGTGAAGGCGTAAGGTTTTAGTAACCCTGCACGAGGAGGAACAATCCTCTTGAAAACCCGAGATGGAAGAATAAGGATGTATTATCGAATCGATGGATGAGATCCCATTGGGAGATCTGTGGTCACTCACGACCATCATATCGGAAGAAGAAGATGGAGTGTTAAGTGCCTTAACCCTGATAGGTATTAATCGACAGTCGAGATTCCATCGGGAAACCTGTGGTCACGCATGACCGTTAGATTGGTAGGAGTAAGTAGGGTGTTAAATTCCTTACCCCTTTATTTTCTGTGTCTTCATGGACAGCGAAGAATTCGGGACCGTAGATCTCCAAGGTCCATGGGAGTATCTAGACCGTTGATTTTTCCACGTCCAGGGAGTCGTGGAAGAATGCACAAGTAGGAACCAATATGAGCCGTCACATCTCGGCTGGAAAACCCGACAGTCGTTGGATCTGTCAGGAGTTACTCGAGGGTTAAGACCCCAGTGTATAGGGGTGAAAGCCCCGGAATAGATATGAGTCGTCCAAATGACAGAGGCCACGTATTGTAATATTACCCATTTCGGGAAATCGAGAATCGTGGAATCGAGAATCCTGATGACGAGAGTTTGGGATTTTCCATGGTGAAAACCCCAGAATAGATCTGAGCCGTCCGAATGATGGAGGCCACGTGTTGTAAGATTACCCATTTCAGGAAATCGGGAATCGTAAAATCGGGAATCCTGATGACGAGAGTTCGGGATTTTCCATGGTGAAAACCCCGAAATAGATCTGAGCCATCCGAATGATGAAGGCCACGTGTCGTAATATTACCCATTTCGGGAAATCGGGAATCGCGGAATCAGGAATCCTGATGACGAGAGATCGGGACTTTCCATGGTGGAAATCCCGGGATAGATCTGGACTAATCAAATTTACGGAGGCTACGTGTCGAAAGATTAGCCACATCGGGAAACCAGGGATCAAGAATTCGGGAGCCCCGTGATCGAGAGTTTGGACTCTCGTGATGATAAGTCCCGATGAAAGGACGAGATTCTTCTGGAGGATCTCAGGGTTTGTAACGACCGTCAGATGTGAGAAAGAGATGTCGGCTTTAAGCTGGGGCATGAGTGCACATTAAGGTAAGCAACGAGCAGATCTAGATGGCCAGAGTCCACCCACCCAGATCTACGGCTGAGGTTTCATTCCGGAGCCCCCTTGTTGTTCTGCCTTTAGCGGTGGGGGGGGGGGGTCTGGAATCAGACGTGCAACTCTCAAACGGTTGAGATTAATTCACCTTGATCAACGGTGCTCAGGTAAATTCCGGACCCCCCTTGCCATTCTGCCTTTAATGAAGGGGGGGGTGTCCGGAATAGTGTGGCATGTGAAATGGGGCCCCCTCCTATCCTCTTGACTACCGTGTCGCATTTACCCTCTACCACCTGTACTCCACTTAACCGTGCGACGGGGCCTGTTCTCATTGGTTGTTCTCTAGCCCTGTTGGGATTTGTTCCTATTGGCCATTTGCTAACCCTGTAGGGATTCGTCCCTATTGGTCGGTCGCTAGCCCTGTCGGGGTTTGATGGTTGCAGAGTCGAACGATTCGACATCACTATAGCACCGAGGCACGAAATACAAAGAGGCACTGCATTTATTTGAACTGTGATCATGACCCGCGATCACATGGGAATGGAGAGAGAGAGAAAGAGCTAGCTTGCGCTAGGCCTCCATAGGTAATTCGGGGGTTCTGATTTTGCAGAAATCAACGAAAAATTTGATTGAGGTAGTGGGTATGTGACAAAGTGGTATCAGAGCATGGTTACAACACTCAGCAAGATTGGGCTCATGAACGAGTTGTGCATAAGCTCCATTCGAAGCACTCCTACGAGGAGTAACCCCCTAACTTAACTCTCTTGTCTAGGATTAAAACTTGGAAATGAGAACCCGACTGTGTATGCATGTGAAAGAGTTATAAATTTATGCGCAAGTTATAAAATGTATTTAACTCTTGACTAATAACCAGCATTTGTATTTTCACCCAAGCAGATGATCAGCCACGGGAATTTACATACGCAGAGAATGGTGACTCCCCAAGAGATGGCAAAAGGCTCCCTCAATAGAGACGAAGAGTCTAACGAAAGAAGAGCAATGGGAACCCCTCCAAATCTAGCCGAGACTGTGAGGAGTCTCATGGTTGAATTACAAAGCTGCAAGGCTGACAATGAAAGGATGATGAAAGAACAAGAGAAGCAAACCGAAATTAATGCATTTTTACTGTAGAGCTTATCCAACCTATAGTGACAAATGCAGCATGAACCCGAGATGCAGAAACATGGTCATATTAGTGGTCATACTGAGAGGATCACCTCAAGGAAGGTTCACCCCAGAGGTAAAGGACCAGTGCCAGACGATTCCACTAAGAAGGAAGCTGGCAATTCAAAAGGCTCTTCTAGCAGTAGGACCAGTTCCTATTCTTGAAGAAAACAGAAGAAACAAAAGACTTCCAAGGGTCATAAATTTGAAGAATTCAGAAAGGCCAAAACTCCCTCCTTCGACGGTGAGATAAAGAAGGGAGAGGAAGCCGAGGCTTGGCTACTTGGACTGAAGAAATATTTCAGAGTCCATGATCTTTCAGAGAATTTTAAGGCCCGAGTGGCCACTTTCAATCTGAACAGAAAGGCTTCCATCTGGTGGGAAGATCTTAAGAATATGAAAGGGGTTCGCAAGGAGGACTTGTCCTGGAAACAGTTTGAAAAGTACTTCCGGAAGAAGTATTTGTCGGAAAGATATTTCGACGAGAAGGCTAAAGAGTTTTATGAACTCAAACTGGGGCAAATCACTATAGAGGAATATGTCAACAAATTCCTCGACTTATTGAGATATGTACCCTACATCAAATCAGAGAAGGCGAAGGTGCAATGCTTCATCAGTGGGATACCCAAGGAATACTGGAACCGAATTGAATTTGACGAGCCAAAGACCTTAGAAGACACTATACGAAAGGCAACATATTGTCATGAACAATATGAACATCGGGCAGAGTCTCGTGGAGACGAGAGATAGAAGAGTGGTTCGAAATTTCAGAAAAAGGGGATCAAATCCTCAGGATTTAAGAACTACAAGAAGAACCCTAGAATGAACTTTCCAACCAGAAGTGTACTCCAGCAGAACTTTCCCTCGGTGGATGGAAATAAAACTTATGGACCTATACCATTGAAGACTAATAACCCAAGGAAAGAACCTCTGAGATGTTGGGGTTGTGGAGACGAGCATCTCCTGAGAGACTATCCACACCGACAACAGAACAGTCAGAAATTTTATAACATTCAGGAAGCTACCACAATCAATGATGTGGCAAGGAGTGTGCCACAGATTTATGCATCATTGGATAATAACCAAGCTGACCACCAAGCTTCAATGGTGGAAATAGAAGGTATGATTTTCAACCATCTGGTGTATGTTTTGATTGACCCTAGTTCAAATTTGAGTTATATAGCCCCTAAGACTGTGGATAAGTGTAAGCTACAGCCACAAAAACAAACCAAGCCATGGTTGGTACAGTTAGCCACTGGCACCAAAAGAAGGGTAGCAGAGGTCATACCAGCCTGCCAGTTAATGNTGTTGGGTGAATTCCCCACCCAAGCAACCCTTAACGTATTACCCCTGGGATCATACGATCTATTGATTGGTATGGACTGGCTGGCCGCCCATAAAGCCAAACTGGACTGTTACCATAAAACCTTAGAATGTGTGAGCAAAGAAGGAAAAAGGATAACCCTTCAAGGGATCCGAAAACTGGTCTTGGTGAGGCAAATATCAGCCCTGCAAATAAGAAAGTATTGCCGAAAGGGATGTCCCCTATATGCAATACAGG
Organism: Picea sitchensis; assembly: GCA_010110895.2. NCBI lineage: Eukaryota > Viridiplantae > Streptophyta > Pinopsida > Pinales > Pinaceae > Picea > Picea sitchensis. The sequence goes on along the minus strand of SNQJ01S0000064.1, from coordinate 843,232 downwards.
TGTTGAAAAAAATCGAAGGTGCTAAACCAAGCCCTGATGATCACCCTATCCTGAGAGAATACAGAGATGTGTTTCCGTAAGAGGTACCGGGTCTACCTCCGAGAAGAGACATTGACTTCTCGATAGAGCTCGCACCAGGAGCGGTGTCGGTGTCTAGGACACCCTACCGGATGAGCACACCTGAGTTAGTTGAACTCAAATTGAAATTGAAAGAAATGATGGATAAGGGTTATATTCGACCCAGCGTGTCCCCATGGGGAGCACCAGTCCTGATTGTGAAAAATAAGGATGGCACCCTTAGACTGTGTATAGATTATAGACAACTCAATAAAGTAACCATAAAGAACAAGTACCCCTTGTCCAGGATCGATGATCTATTCGATCAGTTTGGAGGTGCATCTATTTTCTCAAAGATTGACTTGAGGTCGGGATACAATCAAGTATGAATCAAGGGTGAAGACATCCATAAAACTGCTTTCCGGACACGGTATGGTCACTATGAGTTTGTGGTAGTTCCATTTGGGGTAACCAATTCCCCTGCCACTTTCATGTGCTTAATGAACAATGTACTCAGTAAATTTTTAGATAAATTTGCACTAGTTTTTATTGATGACATATTAATCTACTCTAAAAATAGAGAAGAACATGAAGAGCATCTTAGACTTGTGTTGCAAGTTCTAAGAGAGCATCAGCTCTATGCTAAATTTAGAAAATGTGACTTCTTTCAGAAGCAAATACATTACTTGGGACATGTTCTGTCCAAGGAAGGGGTAGCAGTAGATCCTGACAAGATCAGGTCTATCATGGAATGGCGTACCCCAAAGGATGTTTCAGACGTCAGATCATTTATGGGATTAGTGGGATACTATAGGATATTTATAAAAGGATTCTCCAAGATTGGTTGTCCAATCACTGCCCTCTAGAAGAAGGTGACAAAATTCCTGTGGACACAACAATGTGAAGAAAGATTTCAAACCTTGAAACATCTACTGACCCATGCACCCGTGATGAAAATCGTTGACCCAGAAGCTGACTTCCTTATGTGCACAGATGCCTGTAAGGAAGGGCTTGGAGGAGTCCTTATGCAGGAAGGAAGTGTGATTTGCTATGAATCCTGAAAATTGAATGAACATGAAGTCAACTATGTGACTCATGATCTAGAACTGCCTTCCATAGTGCATGCCTTGAAAATGTGGAGGAATTACCTCTTGGGAAGAAAATGTGTACTTATGATAGATCATTGTGGATTGCGGTATTTGTTTGACCAACCAAAGCTCAATGCCAGACAAGCTAGATGGATGGCCCTCCTTAACGAATTTGATTTTGAAATCAAACACATAAAAGGGAAAGAAAATAGGGTGGCTGATGCCCTTAGCAGAAGCATGAAAACAATTCACCTAGCAGTGGTGAGTACCTGCAAGACAGATGTCAAGAACAGAGTCAGAAATGCACAGGAGACAGATCCCTTCGTTCAGACTGTGACCCTATACCTATAGAAAGAACCCAATGGAGTAAAGTATGAAGGCTACCAGATGACCGAAGGAGGTCTGCTGACTTATAGAGATAGACTGTACATTCCAAATTGTGACGACTTGAAGAGGTTCATTATGGATGAACTACATAAAAGACCATATGTTGGTCACCCAGGATACCAGAAAATGATCACTGCCACCTGGAAACAATTTTATTGGCCTGGATTGAAGAAAGACATAGCCAAATATTTGGCCCAATGCATAGAGTGCCAACAGGTTAAAGCAGAACATCAACACCCAGCAGGGCAATTACACCCTTTACCCATCCCAGAATGGAAATGGGAAACCATCTCCATGGATTTTATCACTGGATTGCCGACTTCAACCAAGCAGAATGACCCCATTATGGTAGTGGTGGTTAAACTGAGAAAGTCTGCTCATTTCATCCCCATCAAATCAACTTGCAAGGCGATAGATGTCACCCAGGTATTCATGAAAGAGGTATTCAGACTGCACGGTATGCCGAAAGAGATAGTGTCTGACAGAGACACAAAATTTACTTCCAATTTTTTGGAAATCACTGATGGCTAGTTTGGAGACCAAATTGTTGTTTAGCACTGCCTATCACCCTCAAACCGACGGACAGACAGAAAGAGTGAATCAAATATTAGAGGATATGTTAAGGATTCATGTAATGCATCAACCCAGGAAATGGGAAGACTATCTGCCATTGGTAGAATTCGCCTACAACAACGGCTACCAAGCATCCTTAAAGATGAGTCCCTTCGAGGTCCTCTATGGTAGACCGTGTAATACTCCAGTCAGCTGGAGTAATCTTGTAAATAGGATTTCCTTTGGACCCGACATGTTGAAATAAATGGAACAACAAGTGACTCAGATAAAACAAAATCCGAAGGTCGCTCAGAACCGACAGAAAAGTTATGTTGATCAAAAGAGAACTCCAAGAGAGTTCAAAATGGGAGACCATGTATATCTCAGAGTTAATCCCAGAAGGAGTTCCCTGAAAATGCGAGCTTGTGCCAAGTTGGCACCCCGGTATTGTGGACCCTTTGAGGCTCTAGATAGAGTGGGACCTGTAGCCTATCAGCTAGCACTTCCTCCCACAGTAAACACACATAATGTTTTCCATGTTTCATTACTGAAGAAATATGTACATGATGCTAATCATATAATTGACTGGTCTGTGATCCAGGTGGAACCGGAGGGACAATTTCTACCAGAACCCCAATGCATATTGGACAGAAAGGAAACCCCTCTCCGGAACCAAACCATTGCACAGGTAAAGGTGCAGTGGAGACATTTTGGCCCAGATGAGGCTACATGGGAAATGGAGGATGCCATGAGACAGGAATATCCAATTTTGTTTACTTTTGTACATACAATTCATGTTAAAAGATAAGAACATCGAGGATGATGTTCCTTTAAGGGGGAGGGAATTGTAACACCCTGTTTCCCCCAGTTTGTAAAAATAATTGGACTGGCCATAACTGTGGCAAACTCATGAATGTGAATATGTGATGTTAACGGACCTTATGGAAAAGGTCAATGAATGTGAATAAAATTATGAATTTATATTGCAGGACTGCTGAGAGGGAATGTGCAGAAAAAGAGACCACGATGGCAGTGGAAGGCACCTGGAAAGGTGGCGTTAACTTCGACCGAGAATTAATACCGTATTTGGACTTCACTGGCCCGAAGAACCAAAAGCAGCTCACTGGCCTTGAATTAAATGTCTCGCATCCTGGTAGGTAGATGGCTCCTCAGGAATTAATGAGGGATGGGGAGGTGAACCGCCCATCCGTAGAGCCATCATGACTGACCAGTGTGAGGGAAATCGCGCCACACACAACCTCGCAAGAGGATAAGACGTGGGGTAGAAGCGATTGGGGATAGACGCAAGGGGAGGAAGAGAACTCTGGAAATATGCAGAGTGAGTGATAGCAGAGAGGAAGGAGAGTAACCTTCACTCCTGGTCACTGGCAGACAGAGACGCAATCTCATAGCATCGTGGTCTCATCTCGGGGGTGGCTAGTGGTAAATCCACTGGGAGTCGTTGAGCCTACGGTTGGGTGGAAACGAGCACCCCTCTCAGCAGTTGCACAACCTCTGGTGTTACTTTATGATAAGTGTTTTTCCTTTGGCATCTTGAAATATATGTATTCTGATAAATATGCTCATAAGCTATGAAACTGTGAATGATTTCATTATAAGAATGTATGTATGGTATTTTGATCAGTAATAGTAGTTGTATATTTGTATGGAAAGACTACGTATGGCTTATGTCCTCATGAATCATTATTTATATGCGTACTAATCTAATTCAGACTTCACGTCTGGTTCTCAGGAGGACGATACCCTTATCTGCCTCAGATAGTACCCTGGGTGAACCTCCCCATAGACATACCCTCCTTGAAAATACCATCAAGAACCGGGAAAGCGAATGTGAAGGCGTAAGGCCTTAGTAACCCTGCACGAGGAGGAACAATCCTCTTGAAAACCCAAGATGGTAGTATAAGGATGAAGTATTGAATCAACGGATGAGATCTCGTTGGGAGATCTGTGGTCACTCACGACCGTTAGATCGGAAGAAGAAGATGGAGTGTTAAGTGCCTTAACCCTAATAGGTATTAATCGACGGACGAGATTCCATCAGGAAACCTGTGGTCACGCATGACCGTTAGATTGGTAGGAGTAAGTCGGGTGTTAAAAGCCTTACCCCTTTGTTTTCTATGTCTTTGTGGACAACGAAGAATTCAGGACCGTAGATCTCCAGGGTCCATGGGAGTATCTGGACTGTTGATTTTTCCACGTCCAGGGAGTCGTGGAAGAATGCACGGGTAGGAACCAATCTGAGCCGTCAGATCTTGGTTGGAAAACCCGACAGTCGTTGGATCTGTCAGGAGTTACCTGAGGGTTAAGACCCCAGTGTATAGGGGCGAAAGCCCCGGAATAGATCTGAGTCGTCCGAATGACGGAGGCCACGTGTCGTAACATTACCCATTTCAGGAAATCGGGAATCGCAGAATCGGGAATCCTGATGACGAGAGTTCAAAATTTTCCATGGTGAAAACCCCGGAATAGATCCGAGCCATCCGAATGACAGAGGCCAAGTGTCGTAAGATTACCCATTTCGGGAAATCGAGAATCCTGATGATGAGAGTTTGGGATTTTCGATGGTGAAAACCCTGGAATAGATCTGAGTCGTCTGAATGACGGAGACCACATGTCGTAATATTACCCATTTCGGGAAATCGGGAATCGCGGAATCGAGAATCCTGATGACGACAGTTCGGTATTTTCCATGGTGAAAACCCTGGAATAGATCTGAGTCATCCGAATGATAGAGGCCACGTGTCGTAAGATTACCCATTTCGAGAAATCAGGAATCGCGGAATCGGGAATCCTAATGATGAGATATTGGGACTTTCCATGGTGGAAATCCCGAGACAGATCTGGACCAATAAAATTTACGGAGGCTACGTGTCGAAAGATTATCCACATCGAGAAATCGGGGATCAAGAATTCAGGAGCCCCGTGATCGAGAGTTCGGACTCTCGTGATGATAAGTCCAGATGAAAGGATGAGATTCTTCCGGAGGATCTCAAGGTCTGTAACGACCGTCGGATGTGAGGAAGAGATGTTGGCTTTAAGCTGGGGTGTGAGTGCACATTAAGGTAAGAAACAAGCAGATCTGGATGGCTAGAGTCCACCCGCCCAGATCTACGGCTGAGGTTTCATTCCGGAGCCCCCTTGTTGTTCTGCCTTTAGCGATTGGGGGGGGGGGTCCGGAATCAAACATGCAACTCTCGAACAGTTGACATTAATTCACCTTGATCAATGGTGCTCAAGTGAATTCCAGACCCCCCTTGCCATTCTACCTTTAATGAGGGGGGGGGTCCGGAATAGTGTGGCGTGTGAAATAAGGCCCCCTCCTATCCTGTTGACTACCATGTCGCATTTCCCCTCTGCCACTTGTACTCCACTTAACCGTGCGACGGGCTTGTTCTCATTGGCTTTTCTCTAGCCCTGTTGGGATTTGTTCCTATTGGCCATTTTCTAACCCTGTAGGGATTCGTCCCTATTGGTCGGTCGCTAGCCCTGTCAGGGTTCGGCAATTGCAGAGTCGAATGATTCGACATCACTGTAGCGCCGAGGCACAAAATACAAAGAGGCACTGCGTTTATTTGAACTATTATCATGACTCGCGATCACATGGGAACGGAGAGAGAGAGAGAGAGAAAGAGCTAGTTTGCGCTAGGCCTCCATAGGTAATTCGGGGGTTCTGATTTTGCAGAAATCAACAAAAAATTTGATTGAGGTAGTGGGTATGTGACATATTACTGTTATAAAGACTTCATATCCCTCAAAGGCACTAATTTTACAACAATCTTGTGGTGAAATTGATCAACAAACACTCTCTTTCAATTCTCTCAAGCTTTCTACTAATTTTTCTAACACTAACACTTACTAACTCACTAGTAAATTTGTTGTTATTGCAAAATTTTGCTACAACCATCTAAATACACTCTTATTGACTACATACACTCTTGAAAAGGTGGACTAACATGTTCAGAAATTACATATAAGAATTGGATATTACTCTTGTGGATGTGTGCTAAGTTTACATTGTCAATTGTTCACTAGTACATTTGGCTCATTTTTCGATGTCGTTCTGACGGACATCCGACAGACTCCCGTCTAGCTTCCAAAAAACCCAATTTCTAGATATTATTCAAACCCATTTCATTGCACTCTCGATGGTGCCACAATATGTCGAATATCTGATGTACAAAACTGCCACGTGGCATCTAGTGGAGAGATTTTATGAAATAGATGTTTGTCGCAAATAATTGTCATAATTTCAACTATCATTTAAATGTCAGTATTGCAACACCTATGTCTGCCACGTGGAATTTTCCAATAAACAATCACCAGGTAACCCATCGTATTTTTATCGACGGTGGTCATCATTGTTGTGACATAGCCACTCGTAATTATCGTCGAAAACCTGACACAGAGTCCATGGCGATGGCAATTCATCGGAAACAACCTACGTCGGCGTGGAGATTCTCTATAACGCTCATTCCTTCAGTGATCCAATGATATGGTGTGAGGGATTCCTTGAATACACGATGTCATGGTCTGCAACGTTCGTTGGAGTGGGGACGCGTGAGAGCTACATACCCAACTTTAATAATTTGGCCCTTTGGTTTTACAATGAAATTTTTATCCTTTATGCACACCAGGTAAGTTTATCTATGAAAATGCTAATATAAGTTTATAGACATTTGTAAAATCACAAACTATATCTTATGAAATTTGAACCACAAAATTTCGCTCAAAATTGAGACTAGGGCGTGCGTTTGAGGCAAAGGCAGTTTTGCATTAAAATTTACATGAAATTCCAATTCTATGTGCATGAAATCAACCTCTCATGTTCTTCAATTGAACTTTATATGCATAGGTAAGTTTACCATTTATGTAACTCCATCTTAAAACTTATAAAACAAATTTTGGAGCTACACAGAAGCTTGGGTGTGCATTTTCATTTGGTCACATAGTACAGTTTATGCCTTGCAAATTATATCGAAAACTTTTCCTCTTTTGCACAAGCACCCTTTTAAAAATTGAAATTGCAAAATAAATAACATGAGTGGGTCTACTATGATAAACATCATTCCCAACAACTTGCACAACTCAAATCTAAGGTATAATACAACATTGGGTTACTTTTTACAAAAAATTTGTCCATTTCGATAGTTTTACTTGGCATCTCTTGCCTATTTTTTCACAGAACAATATTTTATGACTCTTAATGCAAATTTTCCCTTGGTTTCTCTCCTAACCCACCATCCTTTGATTCATCAAAATGCCATGAATATTTGTGCATATAAATCATCCTTTTTGGAGTGTAAATGCACTACTAATTGTGCAAACAGGTTATACATATTGTAGTCATCAATTTACAACTTAAATCCTAAATTATGGAGCCATATCCAACTTTGGGTGTGTAGTTTAATATAGCCAACTTTAATAATTTGGACCTTTGGTTTTACAATGTAATTTTTAGCCTGTATGCACACCAAGTAGGTTTATGTCTGAAAAATTCAATATAAATTTATAGACAGATGTAAAATCACAAACTATAGCTTATACAAGTTGAACCAAAAAATTTGGCTCAAAATTGAGACTAGGGCGTGCATTTGAGGCTAAGGCAGTTTTGCATTCAAATTTAAATGAAATCTCAATTCTAGGTGCATGAAATCAACCTGTCATGTTCTTCAATTGAACTTTATATGCATAGGTAAATTTATTATTTATGTAAGTCCATCTTAAAACTAATAAACTAAATTTTGGAGCTACAAGGAAGATTGGGCATGCATTTTCATTTAGTCACATAATACAATTTATACCTTGCAAATTACAAGAAAATTTTTGTCTCTTTTGCACAACCACCCTTTTTAAACTTGAAATTGCAAATTAAACAACATGAGGAGGTCTGGTATGATAAATCACATCCCCAACAACTTGCACAACTCAAACCTAAGGTATAATACAACATCGGGTTACTTTTTACAAACAATTTGTGCATTTTGATGGTTTTACTAGGCATGTCTTGCCTATTTTTCATAGAATATTCTTTTATGACTCTTAATGAAAAACTGACCTTGGTTTCTCTCCTAACCCACCATCTTTTGATTCATCAAAATTTCATGAATATCTGTGCATAGAAATCATCCTTTTTGGATTACAAATGTACTACTAATTGTACAAACAGGTAATACATATTGTAATCATCAATTTACAACTTAAATCTTAAATTATGGATCCATATCCAACTTTGGGCGTGTAGTTTAAAATAGCCAACTTTAACAATTTGTCCCTTTAGTTTTGCAATGAAATTCTTAGCCTTTATGCACACCGGGTAGGTTCATGTCTGAAAATGCCAATATGAGTTTAAATACATGTGTAAAATCACAAACTACAACTTATGGAAGTTGAACCAAAACATTTGGCTCAAAATTGAGACTATGGCATGCATTTGAGGCTAAGGAAGTTTTGCATAAAAATTTACATGAAGTCTCAATTCTAGGTGCATGAAAGCAACCTCTCTTGTTCTTCAATTGAACTTTAGATGAATAGGCAAATTTACCATTTATGTGACTCCATCTTAAAACTTATAAAATAAATTTTGGAGCTACAGGGAAGCTTTGGCATGCATTTTCATTTAGTCACTTAGTACAATTTATACCTTGCAAATTACAAGGCAAACTTTGTCTCTTTTACACAACCACCTTATTTAAACTTGCAATTGTAAAATTAACAACATGAACGGGTCTACTATGATAAACCACACCCCCAACAACTTGCACAACTCAAATCTGAGATATAATACAACCTTGGGTTACTTTTTACAAACAGGTTGTGCATTCTAAGGGTTTTACTAGGCCTATCTTGCCTATTTTTCCACAGAAGATTCTTTTATGACTCTTAATGAAAAACTGACCTTGGTCTCTCTCTTAACCTACCATCCTCTGATTCATCAAAATTTTGTGAATCTTTATGCACAAAAATCATCCTTTTTGGAGTGCAAATGCACTACAAATTGTACAAACAAGTTATACATATTGTAATCATCAATTCACAACTTAAATCCTAAATTATGGATCCATATCCAACTTTGGGCGTGTAGTTTAACATAGGCAACTTTAACAATTTGTCCCTTTGGTTTCATAATACAATTCTTAGCCTTTATGCACACCAGGTAGGTTTATGTCTGAAAATGCCAATATAAGTTTATAAGTAGGTTTAAAATCACAAAATACAGCTTACGCGAGTTGAACCAAAAAATTTGGCTAAAATTGAGACTAGGGTGTATATTTGAGGCTGGGGCAGTTTTGCATTCAAAATTACATGAAATTCCAATTCTAGGTGCATGAAAGCAACCTCTCATGCTCTTCAATTGAATTTTAGATGAATAGGTAAATTTACCATTTATGTAACTCCATCTTAACACTTATAAAACTAATTTTGGAGCTACACGGAAGCTTGGGCGTGCATTTTCATTTAGTCACTTAGTACAGTTTATACCTTGCAAATTACAAGGAAAACTTTGTCTCTTTTTCACAACCACCCTCTTTAAACTTGCAATTGCAAAATTAACAACATGAACAGGTCTACTATGATAAACCACACCCCCATCAACTTTCACAACTCAAATCTAAGATATAATACAACCTTGGGTTACTTTTTACAAACAAGGTGTGCATTCAGAGGGTTTTACTAGGCATCTCTTGCCAATTTTTGCACGAAAGATTATTTTATGACTCTTAATGCAAAACTGACCTTGGTCTCTCTCTTAACCCACCATCCTTTAATTCATCAAAATTTCATGAATCTTTATGCACAAAAATCATCCTTTTTGAAGTGTAAATGCACTACTAATTGTACAAACAGGTTATACATATTGTAATCATCAATTCACAACTTAAATCCTAAATTATGGAGCCATATCCAACTTTGGGCGTGCATTTTAATATAGCCAACTTTAACAATTTGTCCCTTTGGTTTCACAATACAATTCTTAGCCTTTATGCACACCTGGTAGGCTTATGTCTGAAAATGGCAATATAAGTTTATAGGCAGGTGTAAAATCACATACTATAGCTTATGTGAGTTGAACCAAAAACTTTTGCTCAAAATTGAGACTAGGGTGTACATTTGAGGTTGAGGCAGTTTTGCATTCAAATTTACATGAAATTCCAATTCTAGGTGCATGAAAGAAACCTCTCATGTTCTTCAATTGAATTTTAGATGAATAGGTAAATTTACCATTTATGTAACTCCATCTTAAAACTTATAAAACATATTTGAAGCTACAGGGAGACTTGGGCGTGCATTTTCATTTAGTCACTTAGTACAGTTTATACCTTGCAAATTACAAGACAAACTTGTCCTGTTTTGTGCAACCACCCTCTTTAAAATTGCAATTGCAAAATTAACAATATGAATAGGTCGACTATGACAAACCACATCCCCAACAACTTGCACAACTCAAATCTAAGGTATAATACAACCTTGGGTTACTTTTAACAAACAGGTTGTGCATTATGAGGGTTTTACTAGGCATCTCTTGCCTATTTTTCCATAGAAGAGTCTTTTATGACTCTTAATGAAAAACTGACCTTGGTTTCTCTCATAACCCATCATCCTCTGATTCATCGAAATGTCGTGAATCTTTGTGCACATAAATCATCCTTTTTGGAGTGTACAATTTAGTCCTTCCATTTACATATACCCAACCTTAAGAATTTGACCCTTTGGTTTTAGAAGGAAATTTTTAGCCTTTATGTTAATATATGTGGGTATCAGTGGCCACCCACCTATTCCACTGGCTCAAAGCCCAATTTCCATTTCGACATATTTTTTCTAGCTTTTTTGGGCCTAATATTTTGGGTTTGTTTTGAGGCCCTTAACAATGTTTTTTGGGCCCGCCACAGTCACACTATAAACAGATTCAGAGTGTGACAATGAATAATCTAGATTATTTTGAGCATGAAATGAGAGAAAAGATATAATAAATAAATGTACAGAGATATAACATATATCCAATAATATAACAGAGATATATCATAGATATAACCATAAACACAGAGATACAGTAATACACAATTTCTATTAATGAGCAAAATGTACAAAACTGTAGAAATACAGAGTGAAAGACTCACTAGAATGGTGGCAGCTTATCTTTGAAAAGAGATGTGATGGATACGCTCATTCGAAAGAAGATGATTTTTAAAATGAGGCTCCAAAGGCTTTTTAAACATAAATAAAATCCAAAACCCTAACTCTAGAAGATGAAAAGCCAATAGTTTTGTGGACCCCGTTTTGGGTAGTTGGGTGTATCAACTTCCCAGGGGCGTAACTTTGGCATACGATCTCCGTTTGGGGGCATGATAGCTCGTTGGAAAGATATCGACGATGATATTCATTTATTGGGATAAATTATAAATTTTAACCATCATTGAGGTGCATGATTATAAAAAAAATTGTTTAGGCTTTCAAATGGCCCTGAAAGTTTAGGACCCGAAAAACTGCTAAAAATAGTAAATTTCCAACAAATTGTTTCGAGCCAGTTGGAATAAATGGGTGACCACCGATATCCACCTAGATCAATATTCCCTCCTTAGGAAGTAATGTTCTCCATTGTGTTGATTTCACGGGGGATAGGGGAAAGTGTTTGTTGAATCTGAATCTTGGTGACTTGCTTGCCTTGCTGGAGAAGTTGTGTTGCTTAGCTTGTTGAAAACTGTCACGAACATGTTGTTGGCGGGATTGAATCTGTTCAACCAACATGTTGTATCTTGGCTTGACTGGGCAGTATGTAGGTACCATTGTAGGTGAAGAAACAATATATTATTTCTCTTCTGCAATCTGCTTTTGTTGGAAAAAAAGGTCTTGGACCAAGGCTACAGTGGTTGTAGTGTCCTTCTGTTCACCTTTTGAATAGATTGTGAAGAGGCTGAATTTTGCAATATGAGAGATTACCTTGCAACATTGTTTTGGTGGGACAGTAGTCAGAACTACTTCTGGTATCCTGTAGAGATGACCCCCCAAAGTAACAATGACAGTACGGGTTTGAGACTCATAAATAGCATGGCACTTCCACATATATGGTTGGCCCAAAAGAACATCACAGACATCCAGCAGGGAAAAATCACATAATACCTCATCCTTGAAGGGTTGGATGTCGTATGAAAATCTGAACTATTGTCTGACATAGAGATCTTGTCCCTGGTGAAGCCACACAATATTGTCGGCAATCCCAACTATTTGTCGACCTCTATTGAGATTAGGTTCTTTTGGCTTCCGCTATCAACAATAAAATGCAGTGGGGTCCCCTTCACCCACATCTGTGAATGAAAAAGGTGCTCCCCTTCTTCAGGATCTGTCGGTTCTTCTAGTTGAATTGTTGTGGTCGCGATAGTATCAGTGGGGTTTGCATCGATGATCTGTCTTCTCCCGTTATTTTTTGAATCAGATTCTAAATTAGGGTTCGGCTCCTTTTATTTGATATCGACCACCAATGATTGTTTTGAGAGACATTCATCAGTTTTGTGCCAGGGAATTTTGTGGAAATCACGCCACTTTCCAGTGTCCTTCTTCATCTTTCTATTACCCTTCTTTTCCTATGGCTTGGGATGGTTTTCTAGAGGTTGGTTGTTAGGGTCGTATTTACCATAATTTGGTTGTTGCATATTTGCAAACCTAAACTCCCATTTGTTTTGGTGCCTAAATTTCTGCTCGATTTTGAGAGCATATCGATAGGCAGTTCCTAGTGATGAGATGTCCATGAAATCCATTTTGGTTTAGATGTACCTATGCAGAGCCATGTGGTATTTCACAACTAGATGTCACTTTGAGTCTTTGATACCTAGCTTGGTGTGCAAGGTATGGAAAGTATTTGTGAACTCCAACACTGTTTGGTCCCTCTCTTGCCACAGTGCGGTCCATCTCATGTACTAGTCGTCATAGTTACCAACAGGGCAATATTATTCCTTGACCGCATCCACACAAAAAATCCCAAGTGGGCTCGGCCCCATATATTCTAGACTCCTCTATGGAAATTTTCTCCCAATAACTTTCCCACTAATGTTTTACATGGGAGAGATCCTTAAGGAGTGTGAAGGTGATCTTTTCCCAGTTGAAAAAATTGTGAACAGAGAAATAACCTTCTAGAAGATTTAACCATTTTTCTAGGGAATCCACGTCTATCTGACCTTCAAATACAGGAACATAAAAATTAACTTGTACCTTGAAAGGAGAGGTGCCTCCAAAGTGGTCGTTTGATGAAGACGTGTCTGTTTTTATCAGCAGGCGTTGAATGATGTGGGAAAAAAACTCCATCATTTCGTCCCTCTGTCGCGTGAGAGCTTGCTCAAGCAATAGATTAATAGAATCTTATGCTCTGAAATATTTATTTTCTTCCTCCATGGAGGGTTTCTTGGGTGTGCGAGAGTTATTTTCCTCAAGAGAGACAAGATCGAGACCCAACTTCCTATACTCGGAACTCGTCAAGAACATGCACTGAAAATTGATCAAGAGCAGCATGTTCTGATACCACTGATCCATATTATTTTGAGCACGAAATGAGAGCGGAGATATAATAAAAAAATGTACAGAGATATAACATATATCCAATAATATAACATAGATATAATCATAAACACAGAGATACAGTAATACACAATTTCTATTAATGAGTGAAATGTACAAAACTATAAAAATACAGAGTGAAAGACTCGCCATAATGGTGGCAACTTATCTCAAAGAAGAGATGTGATGGCTACGCTCATTAGCAAGATGATGATTTTTAAAATGAGGCTCAAAATTCCATTTTTAACATAAATAAAATCCAAAACCCTAACCCTGGAAGATGAAAAGCCAACAATTTTGTGGACCTCGTTTTGGGTAGTTTGGTGTATCAACTTCCTGGGGGCGTAACTTTGGCATATGATATACGTTTAGGGTGCATGATAGCTCGTTGGAAAGTTATCGATGAGGAGCTTCATTTTGGGGGATCAATGGGATATTTTGGCCATACTTGAGGTGCCCAATTGTGAAAAAACATTGTTTAGGCCCTCAAAATGGCCCTGAAAGTTTAGGACCCAAAAAACTGCAAAAAATAGTATATTTCAAACAAATTGTTTTGAGTCGGTTGGAATAGGTGGGGGGACACTGATATCCACTTGGATCATTAAAATGTGTATTCTTCATATATACCTTTCCGACGGGATATTGTGTGCCTAAAATAGAGATCGTATGAAGAAGTTACGACCCTAGGAAGTTGATGTACCAACTTCCCCCATCGGGTCCCACATGAATTTCGGCGCTTCATATCCTAGGGTTAGGTTTTTGGATATTTAGGGTTTTCTCATTTATGATTTATGTTAAAAAGGCCATGGGAGCCTCATTATAACCAATTTGTTGTGAATGAGTGTAGCCAACATATCTCTTCTTAGAGATAAGTTATCACCATTGTAGCTAGCTTGTGTGCTTTTGCATTTTACAGTCTTTTGTATTTCAGAAAACTATTAATAGAATCTGAGATTTACTATATATTGTGTTTTGTTCCATATCTTTGTGTAATTATTTGTTATATCTATGTTTTATTTATTCCTTCATATCGTTCCTAAAACAATCTGGATCAGTGGTATCAGAGTGGTTTGTTCTGTGTCATCCTTAGTGCATGTCCTCGATGAGGTCAGGGTATAGAGAATTGGGTCTCGATATTGTATCTCTTGAAGAAAATCATTCTCACACAACCACAAAACCTTCCATGGCAGAATAAAAGAGGGATGACGGGACAGAATATCCTTTCAAACTCTTTCTTGCGGAAGCCCTCGCGCGATAGAGGAACGAGATGATGGATAATTTCCCCCAAATCCTTCGACGATTGCTAGAAACAATGGAGGCACCTTCAACCAGCAATCACTTTAGAGGTGTGAATCCATTCAAGGTATAAGTTAACTTTGATATTCCTTTTTTTGAAGGTCATATAGATGTCGATGCTTTGGAAAAATGGTTAAATCTGCTAGAGGTTTATTTCTTCGTCCACAATTTTTCCAACAATTAAAAAATTACCTTCGCACTCCTTAAGGCCCTTCCCCATGTCAGATATTGGTGGGAGACTTACTATGAGAAACATTTCGAGGATGATTCTAGAATTTTTGGGCCAAGACCCACTTGGGAGGATTTTTTTGATGCCCTCAAGGAACAATTTACCATGTTGGAAGTTATGATGACCAGTACACGAGATGGACCACAGTGCGCCAAGAAAGGGGCCAAACGGTGTCGGAGTTCACAAATACTTTCCATGCCTTACGCACCAAGTTGTATATCAAATACTTTGAGTAGCATATGGTCCTAAAATACCGTGGGGATCTGCACCGGTGTATCCGAACTGAAATGAAGTTTCTGGACATATCTTCATTGGGAGTCACTTATCGATATGTTGTCAAAATTGAGCAGAAATTCAAGGAGCGGAACAAGCAGCAGTTCGGATATGCAAATCCACAAAAACCAAAGTATGGTAAGGGTGGCCCTAAATCCCAGGCCAAAGGACAGAACAAGGATGGCCAACCCTAGGATAACTATCCCAAGCCACCAACAAAGAAGGGTAATGGGAAGTCGAAGAAGGACATCGATAAATCATGTGAGTTCCATAAAATCCCTTGGCACAATATTGATGAATCTCGCTCCAAATAGTCATTGTTGTATGAGATGAAATCCCCATGGTCGTATGTTGACTCATACTCTCACTCCGAGCCAGAAAAGGGATGATGGATCATTGATGCAAAACCTAGTGTCACTATCGCTACCACAAAATTCTAGCCAGAGGAACCGGAGGAGCATGAAGAAGGGGAACATCTTTTCCACTCACAGATGTGGGTGAAGAGAACCCCACTCCATTTCATTATTGACAATGGTATCCAGAAGAACCTGATCTCAGTAGAGGTTTTAAAGAGGTTGAACTTGACAACGACACAACATCCTTAGTCATAGACCATCGGTTGGCTCAGCCAAGGATGAGACATTTGCATCAACCAACAATGTCGCCTACACTATGGCATCAAACCCTTCAAAGATGAGGTTTTGTGTGATGTTTCCCCACTCTAGGATTTTTTATTTTTTTCTAGGATAACGATATATGTGGAAACATCATGCTATTTATGAATCTAGGCTTTGTAGTGTCATTATTACTTTGGAATATCAACTCTACAGGGTACCGAAGGAAGTCCCAAATACTTCGGTCTCTTTGATCTCTGCGAAGCAGTGCAGAAAGGTGGTTTCTCAGACTGGGATATTTTTCTTCTGTATGGTTTGATAGGAAGGTCATTGGAAGGTCATTGCAACCACCAAAACCTCTACATGGGGTCTCTCTTCCCAGCAACAACATACGGACAGAATAGTCGAGGAGTACAAATACATATTCACCTTGCCTATTGGGGTTCCTATGAACTATCAGCTAAAGCACCCAATTGAATTGAAACCCAGTGCCCCTATGCCTAACAACCCTTTTTACAAGTGTTCTATTTTGGAGAATGAATAAATCAAATGTCAGATCCAAGTGCAACATCAGAAGTAGTTCATTACCTTGAGGGAACCCAATTGTTCTAGTACAAAAGAAGGACAGAAAATGGAGACTTTGTATTGATTACAGAGCCCTAAACAAGATCACAGTCAAGAACCAGTACCCAATTCCTTGGATTGATGATCTTCTCAATCAACTCAAGGAAGCCAAGTTTTTCAATAAAATTGATTTGGAGTCAGGTTACCACCAGGTGTCGATTCAGAAAATTGATGTGTGGAAGACAACCTTCAAGTCCAAAGAAGGCCTCTTTGAGTGGTTGTTCATTCTTTTTGGCTTGACTAATTCCCCAGCCACATTCATGTGGATGATGGATGATATATTATGACCATTCACAAACTCCTTTGTGGTTGTATATTTGGATGACATCCTCATCTTCAGCAAAACTTGGGAGGAATATTTGGAGCATATTTAGTAGGTATTGGGCACCTTACAACAACACGAGTTATATTCCAACTTGGAGAAGTGTTCCTTCAGCATGCAGAGAATCCAATGTTTGGGATACATCATGGATGGGTAGGGTGTGCATGTGGATCCAGCCAAGATCCAAGTCATCTGCAATTGGTCGGCCTTGAAACAAATGACCAAGCTCCGCAGCTTCTTGGGCCTTGCTAAATTCTACCAACGGTTTTTGTTGGGGTTCTCTCATATCACTTGGGCTCTAATCCAAGTGATTAAGGGTTTCATGAAGGATAATTTTTTGTGGTATTTTCCCCAACATAAATCATTCAAGGATCTAAAATCTCGCCTCTGCTCAGCACCAGTCCTCGTTCTTCCAGACCTTCAATGACCATTTGATATTGAGACAGATGCTTCATATTATGTTATCGGTGCAATCCTCACTCATCATGGGAATTTGTTATCCTATCATAGTGAAAATATATTTAATGTTGTTTGAATATACCCCACCTATGACAAAGATATCTACTTCATTGTGCAGGCATGTCAACAGTGGAAGCATTACATTCTGGGGAAGGAAATGATCATCCACACTGATCACAAGCCTATGCAATTCATGCAGACACAAGGAAAGTTACAAAATCACCGCCATCAGAAGTGGTCCACGTACATGTAGAAATTCCACTTGAATATCAAGTACAAGAAGGGTAGCACCAACCATGTCGTATATTTCCTCAGTCGACCCCTGGAGGTAGAATTAACCATAGTTCTCAACTCCTGTGGACATGAGACATCTGGATGACTAGAATTATACAATAATGACTCTAACTTTTCTACTTCTTATCATACATTGAGCGCAGGAAAAACGGTTCCCAACTTTCATCTCTAGGATGGGTTATTATGCCATTTGAGCCACCTTTGTGCTCCTTTAAGCGAGCATGCAAAGATGATCTGGAAATCTCACTACAGTCAGGCAGTGGGACATTTTGGTGTAGAAAAGACAATGGAATTATTGTAGAATCATTTCTATTAGTTGAAGCTTCAACAGGATGTTCGCAAGTACATCAGATCCTGCACCGCCTACACCATTGCCAAGCCCACCATCAAGAAACAAGGGCTATACACCCTTTGTCCTACTCTGGATAGGCCTTGGGAGTCCATCTCTATGGACTACATGTTCATTCTACCTTCAACTAAGAATGAGAATGACTGTGTCTTCGTGGTCACCGATCGATTCTCTAAGATGGAAATTTTGGCACCCTACAAAAAGAGCATCATAGTCGAGGCCACCGGCAAGCTCTTCCTCACACATGTTTGGGTTCATTTTTGGATACCATAGACTATTATCTCTGATCGAGACAGTATATTCCTGAGCACCTTTTCGTCCAACCTATGGTCGATGATGGACAACAAGCTATGATATTGTATACAGTCTTTTTTATTTCAAACGGTTATTAATAGAATCTGAGCTTTACTGTATATTGTGTTCCATGCCATATCTCTGTGTAATTATTTTTTATATCTCTGTTTTATTTTTTCCTTCATATCGTTCCTAAAATAATCCAGATCATATGCACATCAGGTAGGTTTCTTTTTGAAATTTCCAATATAATGTGATAGACAGGTGTAAAATCACAAACTACAATGTATGCAAGTTGTACCACTAAATTTGGGTCCAAATTGAGACTACAGCGTGGATTTGAGGCTGGGGCAGTTTTGCATTCAAATTTACATGAAATCCCAATTCTAGGTCCATGAAAGAAACCTCTATTGTTCTTTAATTGAACTTTATATGCATAGGTAAATTTACCATTCATGTAACTCCATCTTAAAACTTATAAAACAAAATTTGGAGCTATAGGGAAGCTTGGGCATGCATTTTCATTTGTCACTTAGTACAGTTTAGACCTTGCAAATTACAAGGAAAACTTTTCCTTTTTTGCACAGCCACCATTTTTACACTTGCAATTTCAAAATAAACAACATAAATAGGTATAATATGATAAACCACATCCCCAACAACTTGCACAACTCAAATATAAGGTATAATACAACATTGGGTAGGTTTGGGGACAAACAAAAGAGCAGAACTATATGCCCTCTAGATCCCAATTAAGGTTGCAATGGATAAGAAATTTAAGAGGCTACATGTCTTTGTTGACTCCAAACTTCTGATGGATTGGGAAAATGGTAAAAGTAACATTTCTAACTTGGAGTTAGGGCCTATTTTGAATAGAAGTATGGGAAAGAAAATAGTTTGTGAAGACGCGTCTTTTGCTCATGTCTACCGAGAATTTAACCACAAAGATAATAAGTTATCAAAGGAAGCACTCATTTTGGAGGAAGTTTTTTTGCTTGATCATGAGATTAAGGACCATACTCCTACATATTTGATACTCTCACATCTTTTTTGATGAATAGATTTTTGGTCTTGTTTTAATTTTTTGTTTATGTGAAGTTAGAGAGAGTTTGTCTCATGGTTTTGTCTTGGCATCAATATGAAGTTGTGGAACTGTTTGTTTAAAGAGTGATGGATGATTGTAAGAGTCAAAGTCATAAGGATAGGTTGTAGTATTATCTGATAGAGACAGTCTATAAAGTAAATGGCTATAAATGTTAAAAGTAGAAGGGATCTCGTCAATGTGTATTTCATTTCCACTATAAATATCAATACAATGATTTGTATCCCATAAAAAAAAAACCTGAAATATAATTTCTTGTAGGTAGATTCAGAAATTATTAAAAATATGAATTAAAGATCACTTAAAGATTGTAGATAATCACTAAAGATCACAACAAGTATGAGTTAGAAACATTATTGATCTTCCATTAATTCCTCATAAATATAGAAGTATATTTACATGACAAGCATCACATATACAATCTCCATTACAAACTAGGAAAACTGTAATACGGATTCTACAACTTTCTCCTCTCCAAAGATTCCTCCTGAGGAATCTCTAACAAGCCTCTCCTTTGCTATCTCTCACTTAAAAACTTATATATTATGTTCCCCATTGGGACCATTGTGACCCATAGGTCGCTTACATAAGTGGATCATAACTAACTTTACATGAATTTACAGGTCCTCGAGCCAGTTGTTACAACTTTGAGGTGATGCTTAGTACTTGAGGCACACTCTACCTTGTTGTAGCCAATCATCCACTGCAATCGATACTTATAAGGGTGTTTTATCCAGTCACTATCTTCACATTGTGGGGTGGTATTGAAGTAGCTTACAGTGTGAATGGGTACCAAAATTCATAGTGCAGCGAAGGGTCTAATGGAAGATACATAATGTGGTATGGATATGGAGGGTGCACCACTAGGAAGGAAGAGAGTAGGGGAAGTATTGGGGACAAGATTGAGGCTGAATATTGTGGTGGGGATGGATAGGATTGATACAAAGAAGGTATATGTTTACCAATTGTTATGGTCTTGTTGCTAAGCAATTGTCGTGATATCCTATACTTGGTTCAAACACCTTCAATGCCCATTTGCCCTGACCAACCTAGGCATATTCCTTTTAGAAAACTACTTTGTCTCTTGTCTTCTTGTACTATTGCAGTCCCTTGAAATTGTTCGAATCCTCGATTCCTCCCCTCAATATGTTCTATATTTCCTTTGGTCCTCCCACTGCTGCTAGAGACTCCCCCTTTCTCTGTCTTGGGGCCTCCTAGACTGTCGACATTGATGCATCATGCTTCTTCTTGATTGGTGGCACCATCTGCATAAAGGTGAAGTACTATGACATTTGAGTCAGTCACCTGAATCCTTCCCAAGCTTACCCCATGGTGGCATAGTCTAAACAATCTACATTTAATTGGCATTTTTCACCTGAATCCAGTGATCTAAATCTAGCAAAAATCACAATTTTATGTTGTTAACTTGCATTTATGAATGCATAAATGGATTCAGTGTCTTGAAAAACCCTTGGGGCAATTGGATTATACAGAATTAACCACTCAACGGACTACTTATGATGCCATGGATTATTTTCCCTTCGTTATACAAGGGGGTAACTTTGGGACGTGGCAGCACCAGTGAGGACCAACCATCATACGAATTCACTATTAACATTAACTAACATCTAACGTGAAATTCACTCATAGCCTATCTGGAGGCACAAATTATTTGGGTCAAGTATTGTCCAACCTTCACACATCATGTAAACTTATAATTTGTACTACGTTCATCCATTAATCCTTGTACTTTCCAATCATATCTCTTGTCCATTCAATTTTAGTTGACGTCTCGGGACAGAGTGGGCATAATAATCCCGCACCAGACATTTTTATCCCCCATAGTAGACATAATTAACTTCTTGAACGAGACAATATGGGAATAATAAGCATGTGACAGAAATTTTATCCACCTAGCTGCCATAATTAAGGCCTAATTAGTTTCCAAATTCACCCATGAGACAAAACTTTGTTGACATAGCAGTGCCACGTAGGTGCCATAGTGGTAGGCAACAAGAAAATGGTGGGTCACGATGATGATGTCAGCATTGCAGAATCGGCAGTCTTGAAAACCATCGAATACAAGTCATATGTCTGATGATTACTAAAATACGTTGTAGGTCGGGGGGGGTAAGAAAAAAATTATAACAAAATTTTGAGAATTAGTGAGTATTGTCCGACGATAAGGTGGATTTTGTTTGTGACGTCACAACACCCCATCGGAATTCAAAACCATATGTAGTAGTGGTTTCATTTCTAATTGATAATTATTGTTATTGTTATAATTTACTTATTGTTGTTGTATTTTTGTTCATTGTTGCAAATTCATAACAACCATAGCCATTTCATTTTCTAGTATCTTCAAGGAGTATTTATTTCATGTTTGGACTTGGAAATAATCATATATTTTCTATAAAGTGTTCTTGTCGTGCGTAGGTACTCCACAGGTATTCAAACAACTTCATACTCCTTCTATTTCCTTAACCTAGAATTTTCTTTAGGTGATCAAGAGAGGGGGTAGTAGGATTGGCTACAATACTTGCTACTTTGATCTCTTGAGATCACCAAGGAAACCTCCCCTGTGGTGGATCTCTTACATCACTAAAATGAGGGAATTTCTTACTAAGGTGATAGTGGTAGGACTTTTCATAGTTATGCAAGTTTTAGGTCACTTGTGGTGGGATTTGCACAAGTACAAATTATGTGATAACATTTTTTCATCGTTTTCGAGGAGGATTGAGTCATTCTACTCAATGACATACCTTTGGTAAACTTTCTCATGAAGCCCTTATTTCTCAAGTTTACTTGGTGACCCCACTGAGGGTGATTCCTTCACTTTCCTTTGATGATATAGGGTTGATCATCTAGTGACTCCACAAATTTCAAGGAGGTATATTAACCCTCACAATACCTACAAGAGGAGGGTTTCCCGCAACTCATCTATAGTGAAATACTTATTTGGTGGAAACCTTCCTTTTCCTACAATGGCTCAAAAGAAATGGGCATCCAATGTCTTCAAACCCTTGGATATGTCTATTATTCCTAGGTACCCTCGAAAGATGCCTCCAAAGTATGAGAAGTGGTTGCCTAAGTTTCTTGGTAATGATGTGACTATTGTTGAGGAACATATGAGTAATTTTTGGGCCTTATTTAAACTTAATCATGTGAGTGATGACGTCGAAGACTTAGTAATGAAACTTTTCTCAACCACTCTTATTGATGCTTCTAGGAGATGGTATGAAATTCTCCATGATAAGAGAATCAAGACTATGGACCAACTCAAGGAAACCTTTCTTAAGAGGTGGAGTACTAAAAAGGATCCAATCATGTTGTTGACTCAACTTACAGAAATCAAGAAATCAGAAAATGAAACTGTTAGAGAATTCACTGCCATGTTTGAAAATTTTCTTCAAAAAATCCCTAAAATCCATCACCCTGGGGGAGATTATTTTCTCTTCCTCTACATCAAATATTTCCAGGGACATTATATATACTTTCTCAAAGACAAGCATCCAAACATGATCCATAAATACAAATAAATGGCTACGAAATTTGAGGCCAATCTTTCATCATGCAGGGTAGATCCTTTCTATGCCTCAAGAGTCAAGGTCGATACCAAACTAAGGAAAGTACACAACACTGAGCCCACTCAAGACACTATCACTCCATGGGAATTACTTAAAGAAACCATAAATGACCTTGTCAAGAACCAAACCTTGATGATGAACACAATCACTAATTTGGAAAAGGCACACCAACAAGCCCAAATTCCTTCGTTTAGGGGGCACCTCAAAATCCTAACCAAGCATGGATATCTAGGCCTTCAAATGTACAAAGGGTTCCAAATACTCTAGATCCTTAAAATGTTATAATTCAAGATTTTGATGCTATAGACTGGCGTAAGAAGGAATATTACCGGCAACAACTAGACAAGTATAAAGATAAGAAAATTGGTTATATCAAATTATTGAGGAAAGATAATAAGGACTTATTGATTAGACCGAGCCAAGGTGATGTTCTCAAGACAGAATCCCACCCCCATCCCTTAAGAAAATATACCAGGGTAATACAAGAAGGAGTTGACATCAAAAGGGGAGATTACAAACAAGGATATTTGGTTTTAGAGTGGGATACAAGAATGGGCCATCCCAACACATGAAAGAAATTTGAGAATTTATGGTTGGTCCCCTATAATATTGTGAAGAAGTATATCAATGATTCCTACTACCTATCCACATTACAGGGGAGGAGGCATCCACTACCAGTTAGTGGGTCCCTTCTGAAGCCCCATCATGGGAAAGAGACTTGACTTATTCAGGTAGCATATATTAGGGTAGGTAGGTTAAGGTAGGCATTTGCATCTTGCATTGCATTGTATGTATGTTGCATCTTGCATACCATGCTAGTATAGTTGCAGTTTGCTTGGATTTGCATACATATTTCTTATTTACATATTGTTTTTCATGTATCCTTTCATCTTGCTATGTTACATTCGTATGATTTGCATACTCATATTGATATGTTGGGATGAAAATATCAGAATTTTTTTCTTTTCAAGTTTTTCTCTAGATTCTGGTAGTTATCATTTTACCATATGAACAGGGGGTGAGTTACACCACCCCTTCGATTTTAATAGTTTGCTTGAGTGTGTGTAAGCACAGGTCATACTAAGAGAACTTTAGGTTCTCATGCACTCTATGACAAGCACATGTCCCCATGAAGGAGCTAGAAGTTACCCCCCCAACGTAGGGGTAACTAAGGAGATGATATCTCGAGGCCTGCAAGTAATAGACATGGAGTGTCAAGAGTCATATGGATATCACATCCCATAGAGCCCCTCTTCTTCACCACGGTTCGCCATCATCATCAACAACAACACAACAATGCCCACTACACTGGCTTGGCTCCCAGAAAACAACAGGTCTTGCTTCATGAGGTAACAAATCCAATCTCATGCTAAGTGTCACTTTAATATTTGAAGCATTTAAGAACATTGCAAAGATTCCTTTCTTGATTATGGAACATTTTCTTGGAAATTATATATTTTTGCTAATTTCACCTTGGTGGTTGGTAAGGTATTCTAGTAAATTGGTCACCCTCGGGAAAAGGATTGTTATTGGGAGTTTCCTTGAAGGGTCATCATACAATTCCCATTCATACCACTTTCCACACGTTTTCCCCTCTATTTCCTCATATTTTGGGTTTTCAAGTTCATTGACCCAAAGAAGGGTTTGTACCTCATTTCATGGGAATAAGGGGTTGAAGTCCCAAAGGTGTTGTAGTTGACATCATATATAAATTCTCTCCCTAAATTCCTGAGAGCGGTGAAACACTTCTCTTAATGAATAAATGATTTTCAAATGAAAATGAATAAAAAGCATCCCCTTGATGGGGGAGTGCATTGTGGTGTTATTTTATTTCCAGTGCATATAGCACCCAATGTACTATAACTTCAAGTGGCATTGTGGTGCTCTTTTGTTTCCATTGCACATAGAACTCAATGTTCGAACTTAATGAAAAGGTAAATAAAGGGCTTGGAAAAAGGTTTCATTTCGAATAAAGGGAACTCAAGGATGTACCACACCCTCCACAAAGGCACCCATAAATGAGACAATATGAACCCTTGATATGTCAAGAATCCCATGCCTATGAGTCTTTCCCCAATCCACCTCATGCGCATTACATGATATAGATAGGGTCTTATTGGGAAACATCCCTTGACTTGAGGATTGGCCTACCCAATAAGGCACCATGACACCCCTCCCATACCTAAATTTGGAAAAGTTTATAAGGTATTTGAGCATTTTTTTAATTTGAATAGGGGGGATTTTTTTAAGAACCAAACATCAATATAGCATGGAAAAACCTCAGGGAAAGTACTCAACGCCTTGAAACAAAGATAATTTCAGATAATAAGCCTCTTCGAGGGGGAAACCTCCTTTTACCCCACTTAAATGTTCAAGTACAAGATGATTCAAAATGAAAATGTCTCCTTGGTATATATAGGAGACTATGAGGTATAATTACAACTAATGGCCT
>SNQJ01S0000064.1:795926-817678 GCA_010110895.2 Picea sitchensis | reverse complement strand
AAAATGAAAATGTCTCCTTGGTATATATAGGAGACTAGGAGGTATAATTACAACTAATGGCCTAAAGCCGACATAAATAAAATAACATTACTAATATAATATTCCCCAATTAAGGGGTAATGAGCCAACATTAGGGCTTAACAGATTTAGTGCACTTGTTTGGGTGGTTCTTATATTAAATGTGGCTTACTTTGCATGATTCATATGACTTATGGATGGGTGTACTTGTTTGTTTTTGCAATACCTTTCACGATGAAGGATGAATAACCACACATGAATTCACCTTCTATACTTGGACGTGGCCTTTGAAGGCCTACGAAATCACCCTTTATCCCTTGACGTCATCCTGGGGGATAGGGTTTGATGGATGATGTGGTTCCAGAGATGGTTTGACAAGAGGAGACACGTGGCTTGGAACTTTTTCACCTGAGAGCATGACACATGGCCTTAGAAGCCCCAATGTTCTCCTCTTGAGGCTTGATGTCTCACTTTTCAGCCCTATGTCACCCTTCTAGGGCATGATGTCACCCTTTTTAGGGTTTTCCTTTATGTATTTTTCATTTTTGCAAATTGTAAAGGAAAATGAAGGGGGTTGGCCCTTTTCTAATTTTTGTTGACAATTTAAAGTGGAAAAATTGGTTAAGAAGGCCTCATATAAATAGAGGACCTTCTAATTTCATGTTATCATCATTCATTCCTCACCATTTGTGAGAATGAGTCTGAATTTTCACCCTACTTTAGCATATTTCTCTTCTACACTAATGTGACTTGCTTGGAGGGTCAATTTGTGGATGTTTTTGTTGATTTTTGGATGAAATTTCTGCAATTAAGGTTTTATCTCATGTTATCTTGGTGAAGTAAGTGAAATTTATGCAATGTTATTTTTGCTCTATCAATGCTTCATGGTAATTTCTCTTTTTCACGCTAGATGTCTTTCTTGGTGAAACTGAAAGAGAGGAGCATAAGTGCTTCCTCTTCTCACAAGGTTAATTTTGTCCAAAATTTGTGAAGGAATCCTTGCTAGGGTTAGACTCCTAAAGCCCTAAACTGGTATCACTTTATGATTTTGTCCCTAGACACTTAATTTCTTGACTTAGTTGAAGTATTAATAAGGGACAAAAAGTTCCTAGAGTCCAAAAGTGCTTGCACTCTAGCAATCCTTCTCTTTAAGGCTTAAACCTTAAGGCCCTAATGTGTGAGAACCTTAGAGTTTAAGCCCTACCTCTTAGTCTTTGATATCTCAATCTTCAAGCATTGTTGTATTATTGTTATAAAGACTCCATATCCCTCAGAGGCACTAATTTTATAGCTCTCTTGTGATGAAATTGATCAATAAACACTATCTTTCAATTCTCTCAAGATTTCTACTAATTTGTCTAACACTAACACTCACTAACTCACTAGTAAATTTGTTGTTGCAAAATTTTTCTACAGCCATATGAATACACTCTTATTCACTACATACACTCTTGAAAAGGTGGCCTAACATGTTCATAAATTGCATATAACAATTGGATATTACTCTAGTGGATGGGTGCTAAGTTTACATTGTCAATTGTTGCATTTTTTATTGATAATTATTGTTGTTGTTATAATTTACTTATTGTTGTTGTACTATTGTTCATCGCTGCAAATTCATAACAGCCATAGCCATTTTATTGTTTAATGTCTTCAAGGAGTATTTATTGCATGTTTGGAATTGGAAATAATCATATATTTGCTACAAATTATTCTTGTCCCGGGAAGGTACTCAAACATCTTCATACTCCTTCCATTTCCTTGACCTAGACTTTTCTTTAGGTGATCAAGAGAGGGGGTGGTAGGCTTGGCTACAATACTTTCTACTTTGATCCCTTGAGATCATCGAGGAAGCCTCCCCTATGGTGGACCACTTGTTGGACAAACCAACCACACTTAGAGGGGGGGATGAATGAGTGTGGGGCTCTTTTTCAAAACTTTTCCCCTTCACAAACTTCTTAGTTAGAAATCACCATTTACTCATTACTTATTACTATCATTCATAACCAGTCAAATATAAATATACATTAGCAACAGATAACAACAACTTATATCATCAATAAATCATCACCACAAGGAACTCAAGATGTATGTACAATTTTATTTTTATTACGGACTACAATCCTTGGGTTATCAACAACAACTGAATAGAGTACAACTCTACAAGAGCACCAACTCTATAATGCAAGACTCAACTGACATCCTCAGACAAATGAGATGAGGCAACAATCCTCAATAGATATCAATCTGTCAACAGGTACGCAACCTGTCAGTAGTGCAACATGTGTATGTATGTGCCCTACCAGTAGTACAACTCATGTATGTAGTGACCAGTCTGTACTACAGCTTGCGTATCACATCTAAGTTACTTAGGGTTTTCTCTTCAAGATCAACTCAGATCCTTTGCAACCTTCAATCACATTCTCTTTTGTCTTTCACTGTCTAATCTGACCCATAACCAATCACAACACATCCAAGCTCTCCAACAACTTACTCATGCTTCTCAACCATACAATACGAATGCTACTCATCATGTATAAGAAACCGGTATACTATAGAAATCATATCAGTATTGAACCATTAGAGTGTTGCTCAGTCCATCAACCAACACAAACCACATCACAACAGCCATACCAAGAATTCCTTGAGAATTCACTACACAACAAGCAAGACTATCCATCAAGACAACAATGTAACCATACCATAGTTTTTATGGTAGATCTGAGCCCATAGAATGTAGATCTGGAACCTGCTTCAGTCTTCAAGAGTTTTTCATTGGCTCACACACAAGTCTTCATGACTTCATCCATTGTACGTGTCATGTCTTCATTCATCTCATGTATGTACACATCCTGGCTCACTGCAGCCCGTGTATACCTCAGAAACTAGGGTTTCTGAACTTCTGAGAATTTTTCTATCATGATCTCAGACTTTACTGAAACTTTGATGCATCCATGAGATCCTCCAGATCTCCTCTCTCTCATAATGGATCTTCAATGCATGCTCAAGAGATGATTTCCACAAGATACCCTTGCCTCTTATTTATACTTTCTAAGTATCTCCCTTATAAGAATCTTCTAGGTCACTTAACTCACTTCTAGGTCACTTAACCCATTTCTAGGTCACTTAACCCATTTTATGGTTAACCACTTTCCATATTTACAAATTTCTCCATTACTTTATCATTTAAATATTCCTCCTCGACTTTGTCACTTCACTTTATCATTTAAATAATTTTCTTTACTTTGTCACCTCACTTTATTATTTAAATAATCCTCATTCTTTGCAACCTCTTTGACTTATTTGACCTTTTGGGGCTTCAAGACTACATATGAGGGTCCTCCAACTTCGTAAGGCCATAACTCTCAAACCATGAGGAGTTATGTGACATTCCATATACCACTAAAAATGGTATGACAAGCATTATCCATCTAGGATAGTTCAACTAACAAATTCACTGATATTCATCTCATTATTCCACATATAAGCATGGGTTATCCAACCATACTTCTAGGATAACTCAACCATAAAGCATCTTCCCGTGAGGGCTTTCACCATAAGGGGACCAATTTTGAGTTCATCCATTTGTACACCTTATCAACCATGATAAGACATCAATGATTCATCTTTACATCAATCCAACAATGCATCATATACCAATGAAACCACATCGATCCATATTCATCTATGCATCATGTATCAATGACAACTCATTGATCCATATTCATCTATGCATCATATCAATGACATCATATGACTATGATTCCACTTGACATCAATCCATTCACATCAAGGACAATACATACTTCATCAATATACTATGATAAGACATTGTTCATTTGACATCAATCATCAAACCTTTGACCTTTGAATCATTCAATCATCCTTAGGCATCAATCAATTCCTTGACATCAATCAATCAATCATCCTTTGACATCAATTAAACCTTTGGCATCAATGATAGCATGATCTAACAATCTCCCCCTTTGGCATTGATGGAAATACCAACATTGATGTCAACACCAATCATTGATGTCAGCATGTATACAAGGCATTGATCTACATCAATATTCATCAATCACATCAATGTGACTATCTCTCCCCCTTTGACATCAATGGAAAAGGGTCATTCTCCCCTTGGAGATGCTCCCCCTGCTTGAACTCTCCTTGGGGTTGATCCCCTTGTCTGAATTCCTTTGATAATCTCTCCCTTTTTGAACGAGGTAAATCACTCTGATGTAATGCTGAAGAGATATCGCTCATGCTCCCCCCGTGACCAATGCTGCCCCAGGAACTATGCCTATGTTCTCTTTCTCCAAGTATAGGACTATTTTACCAAGTATGCATCTGATAAATATCTGCTCCTAGAATCATGGGAGGAAAAATGACTCCCCCTATGGGTATGTCTCCCCCTATATTCTCTGCAATATGAACAATATGCTACCAATGCAATATCCTTCTGCTCAACTGAATCATAGATCAATTGCTCTTTCTATGATGATTCTTAGACCTGCCCATGCATCAAACTTGTGCCATACCATACATCATGAAGCAAAAGATATGTCAACAATGAAATAAATAATCATGAACAAATATCAACCAAGTGCATCATGTACCAAATTGTGTGCTCACCATGCACAACACCCATGTACATCAATACCATATATATCAACACCATACAAAGTGCCAAAAGATATCATCAATGGGGTGTATCAACCATATGCCTCTATCAACATGTCAACCATGTGCATCTACCAACATTCCAACCATGTGCATCTACCAATATGCTAACCATGTGCAGCTACCAATATGCCAACCATGTGCATCTACCAAGTGTCATATCACTCATGATATGTCTCCACCATGAACCAAGTATCACAATCATGTATCTCAATCAATCAAGTGTTTCAACAATATCATCCAATACATCATAATACATATCAATGAAACTCAAATATGTATCATCTATACACATCAACAAATCAACCTCAACCTCCAATCACTATAGCAAATATATTAGGCATCCAACATGTACTAGAAGTGTGCTTCAATAGATCAATGACATCTCTAGCTAGCATCATCATGATATATCTCATAACAAAAGTGCCATAACTTCATTGTCATAACCAACATTGTTCTTCAATGGAAAAAATGACTCAATCCATACTCATGGGTTAGTTCCATGCATCCAAGATAGACTTTTATTTTATATCATCACTTTACATAATCCAATATGTAATCATGAAAACCTGCAGCAAGAAATGTCAGAACCTGCAACAAACTATGTCAGACCCTGCAACACAGATTTATACCATCACATCAAGTTGCAACCCATGTGCATATCCTGTTTCCCTAGGATTTACCACATGTATGTTTCATGTTGCATAGACAGCTTGCGTATGTGCATGGCCTATTCAAGGTCAGCCTATGTATGTATGTGAATGTTACCACTGTCACCTGTGTATGATTCAGTGGATGACACACTTGAGCTTCCCTCAAGGCTTCCATTCTTCTCTGGTTGTTCAGTCTTCTTCACCCACTTTTGAAGGTGTCCCTTCTTCTCAAAACTTGAGCTCTGAGCTTCCATATTTTCAAAGATGTCTCCTTCCTTACTTCATTCCTTCTTCTAGTCATGCTATATGAAGTCCTCATCATGGAATTTCTTCTTGTGTTGCAACAATCCTGCGATTTGTGGCCAAATCCACTACAGCTGTAGCATCTCATGCTGTGACAGTGAACAACAATGTGTCCTACTTGATCACATCTCCAACACCTTATGGTGTTATGAAATCTTCCATTATTTCTCCTTGCATAATATCTGCATTCCATAGCTTTGTGACCATATTCATTACATGAATAACATTGACCATGAAAAACACTTTCATACCTTTTCTTTGGTTTCCATCTTCTTTGAGGTGTAAAGATGGCTTCTTGATGTCTTCCTTGCTTTGTTCTTTTGAAATTTTCTTTGCCTTGTGTAGATGGTTGGTTTTCAACATTATCTTCATCCTTTGAGAATGAGGGACTTACCTCATGCTTATTTAAGGTGCTTGCTTTAGAATGTGTAGCTTCTCTCTTGTATCCAAGACCTGATTTATCATTTGGTGATCTTTGACTTTCCAAGATCTCATTCAAGATTTTTGAGCTATTCAAGAATTTGTTTGACTTCTCTACTTTCTTTCTAAGATCAACAACTTAAGCTTCTAACTTATGGAACGACTCTTCCTTTTCATTTACTTGATACTTCAATAGTTCCTCTACCCTTTTGGCTTCTTCAATTTGGGTCTTGAGATGGACAATAATTTCAATACTTTTGCTAATCTCATCATCTACCTTCTTATCTTCTTTTTCATTATTTAATCTTGTGATCTTTTCTTCCTTTTATTCTAATTGAGTCTTATTACTCTCTTCTTGTTCTTTGAGCATTTCCTTTAACTTCAAGATGTGCCTTTGAATCTTCTTAAGAAACCTTTTAGTGTTATCTGAAAGGTAGCTATAGTCTATATAATAATGGTCATTGTTGTATTCATATAGACCCTATTCAACTTTCTTTCGAAGTTTTGATAGTTCTTATTCTATTCTTTCCATAGGATAACCACCATCAAACTCTACACAAATTATTTCTAGATTTTCTTCTTCACTTGTAGAGAAATACTCAATATCATCACATTTTGAATTATTGCAATCAAGGGTTTTTGAGGATTCTTTACCTTCATTTGAAATGTTTTCAAGATCTTCCTTTTTGCCAACATCATCACATGATTCTTTTCCTTCATTTGAAATGTCTTCAAGATCTTCCTTTTTGTCAACATCATCACATGATTCTTTGCCTTCATTTGAAATATCTTCAAGATCTTCCTTTTTGTCAACATCATCACATTTAGAAATAATGCAATCAAGAGTTTTTGGAGATTCTTTACCTTTTATGATCTTGATGGAGTGGTCTTTAATATTTTCCTTCTTGCTTTGATATGTCTCCTCTAGCTTTAGCCATAGATCCTTGGTGTAAGTGCATTGTCCTATGCTCTCTTTGATAGGGTTTGAGAGTCAACTAAGAATGATCTTGAGAGCCAAAGAATCATTCTTCTTTCCTTCCCTTTGAGATGAAAACTTTGACTTGTTCTTCAAGGAAACCGATCCACCAATGGTTGCCTTCCAAATACCTGCTCCCATTTCCTTCAAATGCACTCTCATTTCTATTCTCCAAGTAGAATAGTTTTCCTCATCAAGGATTGGAACTTCATCATCCATTTGTGTGTCCACAGATCTCCTCCAATATTGTTAAGGCCTATAGTGAAGGCCCGCTCTGATACCAATTGTTGGACACACCGACCACACTTAGAGAGGGGGTGAATGAGTGTGGGGATATTTTTCAAAACTTTCCCCCTTCACAAACTTCCTAGTTAGCAATCACCATTTAATCATTACTTATTACTGTCATTCATAACTAGTCAAATGTAAATATACATTAGAAACAGATAACAACAACTTATATCATCAATAAATCATCACCACAAGGAACACAAGGAATACAAGATGTATGTACAATTTTATTTTTATTACGGACTACAATCCTTGGGTTATCAGCAACAACTTAATAGAGTACAACTCTACAAGAGCACCAGATCTATAATGAAAGACTCAACTTACATCCTCAGCACCAACTGATATGAGGCAACAATTCTCAACAGATATCAATATGTCAACAGGTACGCGACCTGTCGGTAGTGTAGCACGTGTATGTACGCGCCCTACTAGTAGTACAACTCGCATATGTATGTGACCAGTCTGTACTACAACGTGCGTATCACATCTGACTTACTTAGGGTTTTCTCTTCAAGCTCAACTCCGATCCTCTGCAACCTTTAATCACATTCTCTTTTGTCTTTCACTGTCTAATCTGACCCATAACCAATTGTTGGGTCGCCAAAGTACTGTCTTTTTACCAATCTTTTCACTTCACTTTTAACCATATTTCACTTTCTCATACCCTTACATTAAACTATTTTCATGATTACATGGGTTTTAGACATATTATTTTCCAATGCATCTATTTTAGTGTTTTTGAGTGAGTTTATGATTAAATATTGGAAAAATGACATGTTTACACTTATATATGAAAGTGGGATGAGTTTCATGATGTTTACAGGTGTATTTGAAGACTCCAGCCAAGTCAAACTTGACCATCAAGCCTCAAATTCGAATTTCCTCTTCAACCCTTTGAAGATTTGATTTGGAGATATACTCAAGTATCTTGGATGGAGATTAATCATGAAAGAGAGATTTGTGAGAGGATTTGTAGAGATATCACTTGATAGGTGTAAGAACATGGTTGTAACCAAATGAGACATTTGTGGATCTAGGAGAGATTTGTGGATCTTTATCTTAATTTTTGTATAAATAGGAGTGCCTCCTCCATTTCAAGAGGATGACTCTTGGAGCATTGTATCCAACTTATGATGGAATAAGAATCAAGCTTTCTTTTCACATCAATTTCCATTCTCTAGTTTAGATTTAGAATGCTTTAGTTTATGTGTTACTTTGTTCTTAGGAGAATTGAGCTCACTCCAAATAGATCATAGTAGCATTTTCTTCTTCATTTAATAAAACGAATAGGTTTATATGCTTTTGTTGTTTTTTATTTGATGATCTTGATTGGTGATAGGTTATTTGAAACATTCCGAGAATACCTCCTGAAAGGAGCTAGTGTTTTTCATGCCTACAACAACTATCCTGAAAGGAGCTAGTGTTTTCATGCCTACAACAACTAAGCCCTTTTAAGTGTATTTATTTTCAATGCATGAGTGTTTACTTGATGATCTTGATTGTTGATAGGTTTTGTGAAACATCTTGAGAGGACCTCCTGAAAGGGAGATAGTGGTTTCTTTCCTACAACAACTAAGTCTTATTAAGTGGAATGAAAGAGTTAGGATTTGATTGAATTTTATTAGATTAGAGTTAGGTGCCTACTCCTGCATATATAGTGCATGTGCTTCGTAAGCCTACGAACCTCGGATTGACAAATTAAATGGTTGGGCAATTACTACAACAGAATTAAATGACAATATTTTCGCCTAACACCAATCACAACACATCCAATCTCTCCAACAACTTACTCATGCTTCTCAACCATACAATATGAATGCTACTCATCATGTATACGCAACTGGTATACTATAGAAATCATATCAGTACTGAATCATTAGAGTGCTTCTCACTCCATCAACCAACACAAACCACGTCACAACATCCATACCAAGAATTCCTTAAGCATTCACTACGCAATAAGCAAGAGTATCCATCAAGACAACAATGTAACCATACCAGAGTTTCTATGGAAGATTTGAGCCCATAGAATGCATATATGGAACCTGCTTCAGTCTTCAAGAGTCTATCATCATCTCACACACAAGTCTTCATGACTTCATCCACTGTACGCTCTCTGTCTTCATT
Organism: Picea sitchensis; assembly: GCA_010110895.2. Taxonomy (NCBI): domain Eukaryota; kingdom Viridiplantae; phylum Streptophyta; class Pinopsida; order Pinales; family Pinaceae; genus Picea; species Picea sitchensis. The sequence continues at coordinate 808,207 of SNQJ01S0000064.1, read as the reverse complement.
CAACCCACGTATGTACGTGTCCTGGCTCACTGCAGGCCGCGTATACCTTAGAAACTAGGGTTTCTGAACTTCTGAGACTTTTGTCATCATGATCTCAGACTTTACTGAAACTTTGATGCGTCCATGAGATCCTCCATATCTCCTCTCTCTCAAAATAGATCTTCAATGCATGCTCAAGAGGTGATTTCCACAAGAGATCCTTGCCTCTTATTTATAATTTCTAAGTATCTCCCTTAGAAGCATCTTCTAGGTCACTTAACCCAATTCTAGGTCACTTAACCCATTTCTAGGTCACTTAACCCATTTTATGGTTAACCAATTTCCATATTTAGAAAGTTCTCCATTACTTTATCATTTAAATATTCCTCCTTGACTTTGTCACTTCACTTTATCATTTAAATAATTTTCTTGATTTTGTCACCTCACTTTATTATTTAAATAATCCTCCTTCTTTGCAACCTCTTTGACTTCTTTGACCTTTTGGGGCTTCAAGCCTACATATGAGGGTCCTCCAACTTCGTAAGGCCATAACTCTCAAACCATGAGGAGTTATGTGACATTCCACATACCACCGGAAATGGTATGACAAGCACTATCCATCTAGGATAGTTCAACTAACAAATTCATTGATCTTCATCTCATTATTCCACATATAAGCATGGGTTATCCAATCATACTTCTAGGATAACTCAACCATAAAGCGTCTTCCCGTGAGGACTTTCACCATAAGGGGACCACTTTGGAGTTCATCTATTTGTACACCTTATCAACCATGATAAGACAATAATGATTCATCTTTACATCAATCCAACAATGCATCATATACCAATGAAACCACATCGATGCATCTTCATTTATGCATCATGTATCAATGACAACTCATTGATCCATATTCATCTATGCATCATATCAATGACATCATATGAATATGATTCCACTTGACATCAATCCATTCACATCAAGTACAATACATACTTCATCAATATACTATTATAAGACATTGTTCATTTGGCATCAATCATCAAACCTTTGACCTTTGACATCATTCAATCATCCTTAGGCATCATTCAATCACTTGACATCAATCCTTTGACATCAAGTAAACCTTTGGCATGAATGACAACATGATATAACACCTCTGCCATCACTAAAACGAGGAAATTTCTTACTAAGGTGATAGTGATAGGACTTTCCATAGTTACACAAGTTTTAAGTCACTTGTTGTGGACTTTGCACAAGTAAAAATTTTGTGATAACAGGACCAACTAGACAACAAATATGGCAGTCTCATAAATGAAATCCGAGGATATGAGGTTAGAAATGGGGACACTCACAGAAGTAGGGAAGAGGCAGAGCCAAGGTAAGTAGAACAAGGAGTAGGGATGGAAGCTAAAATGGAAGATTTCATTGTTAAAGAAAAAACTCCAGAAGATGTAGCTTGAGCTGAGAAGATAGATGTCATTCCAGCAATGCCAACGTATGTGGACTCAGACTCTCATGAATGATATCTAGTTCTAATAGGTCCTTCTGTTTGGATTTATTTCTTGTTTTAGATTTTTTTTAAACGAGGGCCCCAAGGATCTTTGTATATGTCTAGGTATAGTCTTATAATTTCCAGTTTGTTGTCCAAATACAATTCCCCATGGTGGGAGGGACATAACATTGGACAATTGCATATATTTTTTTATAATAATAATGTAGTCTCCTTTGGTGATTTCCTATAGTTTGGCATGTTTTTCTTTTCTCCGGTATATATTTAATAGATAAGTAGCTAACTTACAAAAATAAATTACACACATATGCACACGATATTGACTACAACATTAATTCACTTGAATCTTAGTTCCAAAAAATGAAATCAAATTTTCTAATAATAACAAAAGACTACTAAGGGGCGGCAGGTGTGGGGGGAATAATTTGTGATTCTGGAGGGAATACAATTGTCCATTTTGTTGACTCGCTTGCGCGCATCCTTATTAACGTTGGGGGGTTGATAACTTAGCATTTTTCCAGAGTTGACCAAAAAATATCCAAGATGTCGGCATATCAATACTCAGTGAAAGACCAAAGAAGGTCTCACCCGAGATGCCATGGGAATCAAAAATATGATCTAGTCTTGTGTCGGTGATGAAGGGTTAAGCTACATAGGGAAGCCACTCGGGACGACATTCACACATTCCATTACAATAAATTTAGATATTAACATCATATAACATTACCAAATTCATTCATTAGCCACATAATCAACACAGTGAATGATAGGAATAACAACAACTTGTATTATTTCCATTTAGATAGTGTCATACATGGACCAATAGACTCATAACTCATCAGAAATAGTTCCCTACAACCTCATACATTCTATTGGTAGTGCATTACAAGGCGCCATGTAATTTCTATCAGACTCTGCCCATAGCACTACACTGACTCTATTGCAGACTTCTTACAAAACATGCTCCAACCACATACAAAACTAGAATCAAAACCAGACTCATGTAAAACTAGCCAGACTCATTCTTTCTCTGCTTTGTTGCAAACCTTAGACTCTCTAAATTCTCAACTCGGGGAAATCTTCTCTGTGTCTTTGTTTCTCCTTTTTCTTTCCTTCTTTGCTCTGGCTCTCTGTCACTTTCACCTCTACTCCACTCACTCTGTTGACTGCCAATATGGCACACTTCTGCCACCCGCATGCAGCCCAAATGGCCTCTTTGGAGTCATGGAAGTGTTAACTAAATTTTCATCTCATCCCTTAACTTCTCCACGATCTCTCGTTCTCCCTGAGTCAATAGTTCAAGAAGATTATCGAAGATATTCTTCTTGATTTTGGTGTGCATTTTGTATCATCTTGATTCCTGGCATGCATTATGAAACTTGGACTAGTGCGTGCACCTTATTCCATCCATCTTGCAAAATTGTAGTGCGCGCAAAACTATAATGCACACATAAGTGTAGTGCATCCACAATTATCATGTGCATGCACACAATATTTACCCCAAAACTTTGGGTGTCAACAAGCCCCCAACACTATTAATTGGGTCGGCATTGAGCCAATGTCCTTGCTCTTGGTGCGATTGATTCCAAAAAATGGATTGTCTTCATGATTTATTAAAGGAACTCCTTGAACCAACTGTTATATTTTTCAAGGATGGAATGGAGTTGTTGAGTGAGCTGAACGACTTCATCTGTATCATTCGTTGTGACCTGGGGAGATTTAGGTCCATGTTTTCCATTTTCTAGATCACGGGGGAGGTTTCCAATTGAGCATACAATACTTGGGCCTTATCAACCAAGTTATTAGCCAACTCAAAAATTGTTTTCTACTCCTCCCGTGCGACAATTATTTCCTTAGTTTTTCTCGTGATGGATGTCATCGCAGCTTGGCGCTCACCGAGAGGTAGAGAATCCAAACTGTTATTTTTTTGGGTGACCTAAACTTCGGCCACATGAAATCTTTGATCAATAGTTTTGATTTTTGTTATATTCTACAAGTGGTTCCACAGAGTAAAACTATATTCAACCAATCTTGAAAAATCCTTAAGTCGGTTCTGGCCATTGTGGATGGCTTCTTTGGCCACTACAATTTTATTCTACAACTCTAGATCCTTTGGTGTCAATTGTTGGAGCCAAGTGTGGAGTGCAAGGATCTGCGACTCCAATTCCTGAAGATGATTGGTAACTGCTTTAAGCTTATGTAGTTCCTAGACTTAAAGTTGATCCTGGACTTCAGGTTTTGCCTGTTGGGGAGGATGGACCCGTGAATATGCTTCTTCCACACCAGTGAGTAATTCAATGTGACTAGCCAAGTCAGACTCGTGTTGTGCTTTGGTTTTTTCGAGCACAACGACCTTAGCCAGATGTAGTTTCTACAGGTCTCGTCGTGCAACTTCTACCTCTTGTTGCATGAGCAGTTCTTGTTGTATTTGGGACTTGGTATCATCATGAGTTATGACTTCTTGGTCAAATTGTTGGTGAAGTTGTTCATGCACTCGAGTGAGAGATTCATTCCTCTCCCCAAGCTCATGGATGATTGTAGTAACCGAACTTTACAGGTCTGTGGTAGGTACCTATGCAATATCAAGCAAACAATGAGGCACCCTCCATGTCCTCTCACACCCTAGTGGTGGCTTCCATAAGATCATGCCAAGAAAGAGGACTACCCAAATATAATAAAACTCCTTGCCTAAGTTCTAGGCATCCAAATAGTCATATACAAATTCATTCAACAAGTACTAAGTCCAAGCCATTTGGACACCTCCAACACATTGTTCCACAACGAGGATGTCACCAAGGGGGCATTAGTCCTTCTGGAACTTCCATAAAAGCTTGCAGGAAATAAATTGTGTTGCAAACTTGACTGAAAAATCATTAATCTCAAGGATTACAACCCCGTGCATCCCTCTGTGTGTCCCAAAGCGAGTGTAGACTTCCTCATGTGCTACGTCTTTTTCCTTTATGGTAACGGTTGGATCTTCACTAGATGTGGGAAGACCTAAAACCGGGTGCATTGTATCATGGTCTACATAGTATGGATTATCCATCCATAGTAACTTCCATGAAACCTCGTAAGGAGGAAGCGAACACACACTTGGACTATTGGGGCTCGACTAAAATGGGGAAAATTGAGAAATGTAAGGATGCAATACTTTTGTTTTTCCACTTTCGAGTAACTACCTTTCATATACCATCTTCTCTCTTGAAGATGCATGCATACTTGTCAAATTGGAGTTCCAGGAATTGATTTGGGTCATGCACATTATAGTCTGCACATTTGAGCACTGGGAATTTCCCCAATTTTGGCACCTTGAAATTTACTCTAAACGACATCACTGGTTCTAGAATCGACTATTCCTTACTACTTTGGCCTTCTTTATTACATGTGGTTTTCTTGAGGAATCCATCCTGGTTGTTGAAGACAACGATATATTAATTTGTTGTTCGGAAAGCGAGAAACCACTATGGGGCTCAACATCACGGGACAACTTGCCTAGTGCGTAACCTAAGAGATTATATGCTCTTGTTCTTTTGTCAGTGTTGGGATAAGAATAAAGGAACACTTCGAAAGTCGATTAGTGGCGGATAAATGGGGGAATCAATGAGCCAAAACAATTTGTTCACTAAGAAGTATTGTAGCATTAATGTCGCATGTTGTCCATCTGGATTTGGAGTTACTACTTGGCCCTTGCTTTTAGTCAGTCGACAACCTCTTTAATTCTCTATGTCAAAGTTGTCTCAGTGGATGAGGATCATTCTCTACATCCTTTTTTCTATCATTTTCATCAACCAACATAATTAAATTCCCACTCATTCCAAATTGGAAAAATCGCTCCCCTTACGAGTGCATTAGTTCCTTAATATTTCCTGAATCAACTTAAATCTATTTGGTGTAACTGCCTGTCACATCCACCTTTATTATACCCAAGAATATAGACTTCCTAATCCTTAAATGTGATGTTGGTTGCTTCATCCATGCATGAAGTCTTATTCTTCGAGGGCACCATGCATGATTCCTACACACCCCTGCATCTGTTTTCCATGTCTTAACTTGTCGCGTCGACCCCCATCGGGTCACAACACTTTTTCACGTGGATCCAGCTTCTCGGTTTTCACCATGGAGGATCTGCACTATTTTCAAGTAGATCTGGGGGAATCCACTGATCTCCCAACTCATTCTTAAGCATGTGCAACTCATTTGTTTTCTCCATAGAAGCTGGAGGAATTGGTCTAACTATATTTCTTATCAGCAGAGCGTGCTGGGTTTTTAGATAGATTCTTCACACATCCTATTGTTGTTTAGATACCCAACGCCTCTCACAAGAACACATGTATCGGAAAATTTCTACCCTCATCCTAAACCTTTCCCTTATGGAGTCTTCTACAACTTCCCATTCACATATATGGCCTTGATGTGCTTCCCACCACTGTGTGGGTATACCTATTAAGATTTTAACAAGGGTGTGTACCCAGTGGAGTAAGGGAATATGTTGTGTTTGGATAATGAAAGTATCCACTAGATCCATCCCATCAAACTAGTAGGGCCTCAATTCTTCTTTGTGTGCCACAGTGGTAATATGTGTGCATTGCCTAGTAGAAACTTCATACAACTTATATTGCCACCTCTCTATGGAATCCTCTGAATCAGTATCATAGGACTTCACACTTCACCAAATCAACTCCCCATTCGTCATAGGATTGATATAATATTCCTTGTGCCTTGTGATCTAATAGATGTTTTAATAATGGAGATTTGCACATCCTCACTGCCTCATTGTATATGTCACCTTCATTTGGATCTAATGGCATAATCACGCACAGGGTTTTCGTCTAAAATGACATTTGTATTTTCTTCAAATTCAACACGACATTATTTTCAACTTCCCAATAAATAACAAGTAGGGAAGGGTAGGGATTTGAGTCATACATGATCTCAATCACCTCAAAATATGCATTAATCTTTACCCCTTCTATGTTCACTTCGACCTGTTCCAGCCAGCCTATAGGATAGATTTTATATTAATTCACCAGTCGAAGCTGAATGGGGTACCACACCAAGTTTGGTTTACCCATCAACTCCCAGGATTTCTTGAGCTAGATGTTCACATCGGATCCCGGATCCAAAATGACACCATCCATCTCATAGCTTCCAAGTTCAACCATCATTTTGAACTCTCTTCCTGTGGTCTTTTGTTTATTGACTCTACACACATCCCTTTCTAGTGGGGGGATGATATAACTATAGTTGTCCCTTCTTACCCCATGCATCTTGCTAACATGTCTATCAAATTTCTCACAACATCAGGATCACTCAATAGCTTCAAACAACAACGCAAGAAGTTACTTACTTGATCTTCATTGTCCTCTTCATGACCCATGTTGCACATTACTTCTTATCGTGACATGTGCTTCATCTCTTCATGCATGTTCTCCTCTATTTCCCTTTTTTTATCCTGTCGTAAGTCCTCTTGCTTACGAGCTTATTCCAACAACCTTTGTGTCACACATTGTATCTCCTCACACACGTGGGATTCCTCCAGCAACCTTTGTGTAGCACGTTGCAATTCTTCACAGGATTGGGCTTCTTCTAGCGACCTTTGGGTCACGCACTGCACCTCCTCATGGATCCAGACCTCTTCTAGCGACCTGTGTGTCATACATTGCAACTCTTCTTGCACTCTTTCTTCCTCTAGGGTCCTCTACACATCATGCAGAAATTGCTTATGTTGTGTAACACCAAACTTAGGAGGAGGTTGTGTTTCCTTTCTGCTCTTCCCCTCCATTATTTGGATGCTCGAATTCCATTCCCATCCTTGCTCCACCTTGGGTTACAACCCATACATCCACTTCCTCATCCTTATTTTGATTATCGCATGGTTGTGCAGTTACCATGTTGTAGTGTGCCTTCTTCTCTTCCCACTTCTTCAATAAATTGGGACAATATTTTTTGACATGCTCAATATTATAGAAGTACTCACAGAGGGCACACATTTTAGTACAAAATCTTGATACATGGTCTATCTTTCCATAGTTGAAACAAGTGATTGGACTTCATCCACCTCCTCCATATCCCCATCCTTGATCATGTACATATCCACCCCTGGGACCTCCTTGATATCCACCTCTCTCAGCTCCTATGTGTTCACCACACTTCTACTCTTATTGGACCTGGAGGAAATAATGGGTGTGGTCCTACATCAATTGAAGAGACCAATAATTGTTCACATCGTGCCCCATAGATTTGAAAAACTCACAGAATGGAGTATGGTGAGTGTTTTGATATCTCTCCAACATTGGGCAGTGGGGTGGTATATGTCCCCATTGTTTGCAAATATTGCACCATTCCATTTGAGGCCCAATAGTAAATATATTTGTTGCACCTGTCACCATATAATTTCCTAAGGTAGGACATTTTTCCCCGCAACGACCTTCAAATTAGCATGTAGTACGCCGTATGTTCTTGTGCACCACCTTCACCTTCACCATATATTGCAACTACATTATCATGTTTGCAAGCTGGGATTGTACTTGCACCAATCATGCGGATGTTTCTCCACCACCCGGGGTAGCCTCCAGGTGCATCGCAATCTCCATCACCTCTTCTTAAGTAGTCACCTTATGTTGGGTGAGCGAGACTCAGATATGAGGAAGAAACCTTGCAATGAACCATTCTCTATGTTGCACATCCTGGATTTGGAACGTCAACCTATCCAACAAGATCTTGAACCATTGGTCATAATCCCACATGGTCTCTCTTGGTTTCTCCTTGATCTCCTTAATCTTTGTAATACATTGAGATTCTAACTTAGGATTATATAACTCCTTAAGTAGATCTCTCTTAATTTATGTCAGGCAACTCGTCTTTGTTGTTGGTGCAGTTGCCTTGTAATTCATGTACCACATCAGGGCTTTGTCCCTGAAAGTGGTTTCTAGATATGAATTTTTTTATGCTTCGTCTATGATCGTCTTCACAGACCATATAGCTTCACACGTAAACCAATGTTTCTCTGTATCGTCCTTACTCGTCCCATGGAACATGGGTAGCCTCAGAGTTGTATCTTAATTCACCATTCTCCCTCTAGGACTGTTTCCTCTTGAATGACTACACATTTTTTGGGATATCGGTACAGATAATATCCCATGTGAAGTATTGTTGACTCCATATTCTTCCTCACTTGTATCTCCTCTCCTTTATTCTCCTACTCCTTCTTCTACTTCTATCATCGTGATATATGTTTTTCTTTCTTCTTGGTTACAAATGCACAAGGGGGGAGGTTCAAAGTGGGGTACCTCCATCTTCTTCCATCATTTCTTGTGATGGAACCTAGAGAGTTTCCTACCTACAACCATGCAATAACATATACTATAGATAACTCTTCTTCCCCTCCTCATGGGGGACCTTCATTGTCCTCTCCTACTTTTGTGCCTCTACTCTATGCCTCATCTTCCTCTAATTTTGTGACATCTTGTAACATCCAAGGGGGTTGGACTTCATCTTCTCAGCCCCTACTACCACTACTTCTAGTATCTTCACTAGATACCCTACTCCTCATGTTGTGCCTCTTCGTCGGCCTACCTTCATCTATGCTCCTCCCTGGAATAGTACTCTCTCCCATGCATCCTATAGGTGCAATCTCCTTCCTCTTCATTTTGGGCTTGACCCCTCGTCTCACACCCCTTGTTATCTTCTTTATGCTCCCTTGTTATTCTTTCCTCCTTATCTCAACTCTTATTGCGTATCTTTTGGATCTTACTCTCCTCTACTCCTTTGGATCCATTCTTTCCCTCACCTCATTTTAGCAACTTCTGGATCCTTTCAGCAGATCCATCTCCTCTCTCTATTTCCCCCCTTCTTTTCATCTCCCCCCCCATCGTTAGGGAGTTATATTCAACCATCCTATTGGGATCCTTGCGCATCAACCCCTTCTCCATGAACAACATCTCGATCCACATCGATATTTCTTCTAATAGCCTTTTCCAAGGACCTTCAACAAACTTTCTTTCAGCCTCACTAAAAGAATCATTGTATTCTACAACAAACTCAATAATATATCCTTCCTTCACCAGAGAAAATCACAATTCAATTGCTCGATCCCACTTATTGTCCAATGCCTTCAGCCAATTGACTGTATCATGGTCCTAGATAAATGGTTCTTGGGGCCTCAAATAAGTATTAGTAGAAGTCTACCTCTTCAACCATTCATATAACAAACATGGAAACTCAACAAAGAAAATATCATGTATATTAGAGTAGATATACCTCTCATTCCAATGTTCCATGTTGGTGATCAAACCCTAAGTCTCCCATCGAACAAACTCATCTTCCTTCACACTCAACCATTCTTGTATTTCCTCTCGATATGGATACCACTTCATTATGTCCCTTCATCATGCACTACAAAACCTTCATGTCCCAACAAAAAAACATTTCTTGGCTCACTTGCACGCATCTTTCTTAACGTTGGGGGGTTGATGACCCAGGGTTCATCCATAGTTTACCACAAAAACCCCAAGGCATCAACATATCAATCCTCAGTCAAAGACTAAATAAGGTCTCACCCGAGACGCCATGAGAATCACAGAGACCATTTGGTCTTGTGTTAGTGATGAAGGGTTAAGCTACACAAGGAATCCACTCGAGATGACATTCACACATTCCATTACAATACATTCAAATATTAACAACATATGATTTTTCCAGATTCATTCATTAGACACACAATCAACACAGTAAATGATAGGAATAAAAAAAATGTGTATTATTTCCATTTAGACAATGGCATAAACAGACTAATAACCCATCAGATTAAACGCCCTACGCTCTCATACATTCTATCGATAGTGCATTACAAGACATCATGCACTTTATATCAAACTTTTCCCATAGTAATACACTGACTCTATTACATTCTTTTTACAAAACATGCTCTAGCCACATACAAAACTAGGCTCACAACCAGAGTCATGCAAAAATAGCTAGACTCATTGTTTCTCTTCTCTGTTATAGACCTCAGACTCTTCAAATTCTGGACTCAGGGAACTCTTATATGTTTCTTTGCTACTCCTTTTTCTTTCCTTCTCTTCTTCGGTTCTCTGTCACTTTCGCCTCTACTCCACTCGCTCTGTTGACTACCGGTCCCATGAAGTTTTTCCACATGCATGCAACCCATCTAGCCTCTTTTGTGTCATGGAAGTCTTAACTAACTTGAAATATCATCTCTTAATTTCTCCACGATCTCTCGCTCTTCTTGAATCAATCATTCAGGAATATTCATGAATATCTTCTTATTGATTCTTGCATGGATGGGATATCTTCTTTATTCTTGGAGCGTATTGTGGAACTCAAACTGGCACATGCACCTTATTTCATCCATCACACAATTGTTAGTGTGCATGCAAAACTGAAGTGTGTTCACAAATGTTCTATGCATGTGTGCAATATTTACCCCAAAACTTTAGGTGCCAACAGATTTCACTTGGGGATTATGCCAGGTCTCAAATAAATCTACTAAAGCATATGCCCTATGGCATGACATTAAGATTGCTAAAGGGAAAGGAATTCAAAAAATCATTATTCTCGATGACTCCATGATTGTCACTAGGGCCATAACAAAGCACTCTAATGTTGGGAACAACTTATTCATAGAAACATCCTCATTCACAAGCTCATTGTATCTGTCACATTCATTTGGATCTAATGGCATAATCATGCACAGGGTGTCCATCTCAAATGACATTTGTATTTTCTTTAGATTCAATATAACATTATTTTCAAAATCCCAATTAATAACAAGTAGGGTATTGCAGGGATTTGAGTCATCCATGGTCTCAATTACCTCAAAATATTCCTTAATATTTACCCCTTATATGTTCACTTCAACCTATTCCAGCCAGCCTATAGGATAGATTCTATATTAATTCGCAAGTTAAATCCAAATGGGGGACCATGCCAAGTTTGGTTTACCCGTCATCTCCCGGGATTTCTTTAGCAAGATGCTCACATCGAATCCCAGATCCAACACAACACCATCCATATCATAGCTTCCGAGTTTAGCCGTTATTTTGAAATCTCTTCCTGTGCGCTTTTATTTACTGACTTGGTAGACATCCCTTTATGGTGGGGGGATGATATACCTACATTTGTCCCTTCTTTCCCCATGCAGATTGTTAACATGTCTATCAAATTTCTTGAAACATCAAGATCACTCAACATCTTCAAACAACAATGCAAGAAGTTACTTACTTGATCTTCATTGTCCTCTTCACGACCCATGTCGCACATTGCTTCTTCTTGTTCCATGTGCTTCAACTCTTCATGAATATTCTCCTATATTTCCCTATGTTCATCCTATCATAAGTCATATTTCCTGCAAGCTTCTTCCAACGACCTTTGTGTCACGCATTGTATCTCCTCACGCACATGGGCTTCTTCCAGCGACCTCTATGTAGCGTGTTGCAATTTGTCACAGGATCGAGCTTCATCTAGCAACATTTGGGTCGCGCACTACACCTCCTCAAAAACTCAAGGCCTCTTCTAGCGACCTTTGTTTCACACACTGCAACTGTTCATTCACTCTTTCTTCCTCTAGGGCCCTCTGCACATCACACCGAAATTGCTTCTATCATGAAATATCAAACTTAGGAGGAGGTTGTGTTTCCTTTCTAACTTCCCCTCCATTATTTGGCATGAGATTTATCCATGTTTGAATTCCATTCCCATCCTTGCACCACCTTGGTTTATCACCCGTACATCCACTTCCTCATCCTTCTTTTTTTTTTTTTTTTTTTTT
>SNQJ01S0000064.1:712598-772341 GCA_010110895.2 Picea sitchensis | reverse complement strand
ATCCAAAAACCTAACCCTAGGAGATGAAGCGCCAAAAGTCATGTGGGCCCCGTTTGGGTAAGTTAGTACATCAACTTCCCGGGGTCGTAACTTTTGCATACGATCTCCGTTTTAGGCGTGTGATAGCTCTTTGGAAAGGTATCGTCGAGGAGATTCATTTTGGGGCATAAATTATTCCTTTGACTATCATTAAGAACCTCGATCTCAAAAAACCTTCATTTAGGCCCTCAAAATGGCCCCGGAAGTTAGAACCTGCTAAAAATAGTAAATTGCCAAAATTGCCAGAAAACTGTTTTGAGCTAGTCGGAAAAGGTGGGTGGCCACCAATATTCACCTAGATCAGCGGGCTGTCTAAGCAGGTGGGTTTGCCTTGGAATTCTTTGGCTTGAAATATATCTCTTACCGCACCAAGGGAAAATCTCCTTCTTTGCTTCTAGGCGAAAGGAGATGAGTAGTAATAATATTCCCTGAACCACTGGAAGTTCTGGTCATCCTGCCCAAATATGTTTACTGTATCTGGACATAACTATTGTCGAACTACTTCCATAAGTTAATGAGAATGTTTGTTTTCTCCAGATGATGCTTCAAATGAACATTCAGAAGGGATAATATAACCCTCCACAAATCTTGGTTTTGTGTGTATCAATGGGAGATCTCCTCGAGCCTTTCACTAATCAATGACAATCTCTACGGTTTGTGCATAATGAGTTGTCACCATTAAAGATTACTAATTGCATACTTAGAAAAAAAGTGTGAAGGTGGCAGTGACGACAAAGAGTGATTAAGGATTAGAGATTATGTGAAGCCGCCAACTGTACAAAGCGTGAGAGATATTCCATGATGATTGAAATGAACACTCGGAAGCGATAACACAACCCTCCGCAAATCTTGGTTTAATTTGTATTAATGACAGATCTCCTCGAGCCTTTCAGACATTAATGACAATCTTAATGGTTCCTGCATTATGAGCTATTAGCATTGAAGCTTAATAATTGCATATCTATAAAGAAGTGTGAAGGTGGCAGGGATGGAGAAGAACGATTAAGCATTGGACATTTCATGAACCCACCAACCCGCGAAAGAGATTCCAATAAATGGCCAAGTATGGAAAGCGGTCAGTCAAGCTTCAAAATAGGGTCACAAGTTATACTCGGGTGGCATGAGGGCTCGATGGTCAAATTGTATGTCTCTAAACTTTTGACTGCAAAATATGTAACACGGAACAAGGCATAATGACGGACTTCGGCGGTCAATTTGTATATCGTGGAACCTTGGGTGTTGTTTGTAGGTCGCAGAACAATGGAAGCCCAATGTTGAGCAATCTTGGTCAAAAACTGTCGATGGAAATAGTGGCCAAGTATGGAATGGGAAAGCAGTTGGTTGGACTTGTGATATAAAAGCATGAAACATATTTAGAAAAATGACTAAGTAACCAGAAAGTGAAAGTAAAGGAGAAAAAGAAAGGGGAATTTGGTTGTCAATTTGTAGATCGGGGAAGTCCAAGTGTTGTTTGCAGGCGGTGAAACAATGGAAACGCAATGTTGAGCCCGCCTACCTGGGAACCTATGATAAAAAAAGTTGTTTAATATGGAACGGGGAAGCGGTCGGTTGGACTCCTGGTATAAAATCATCAATGGAAATCTGAACACGTGAATCCACTAACCCACACACCTAGACATTTTCTGGAAAATGACTAAGTAACCAGAAAGGGAAAGCAGAGGGAAAAAAGAAAGGGCAAGGAAATTTTCGGAAGCGGGAAATTGTGTTAACAAAGCCCCATTTATGGTCTTAACAGTAACTATAAAGTGCATTAAACAGGTGAACAAGCTCTTCAATCAAGGAATAAAGTGAGTCATGTTTATACTTTCCAGGATGTGTTTGCATAAGAGAAACATCAAAAAGCTACAGGAAAATCAATTTTGGGATGTTCAAGTAAAATTATTGTACTGTCAACTTCACCGTAAGTATAACAAAGACGAGTTTTAATTTTAATTCTATGTGGTTGATATGATAGTTCCACTGGAATTCAGATAGTATATATCCTTTTATTTCAAAATATTTTTGAAGATGAATTTTGGTAATTTCATCGATCAAGTAAAAGTGCTAAAATGAGCTACATATTACATTTGCTTCACAGAGACTACATTAAAAGGAAAAGAAGGTCTTGTATATTCTTTAAGATCATAGAAAAATCGCTAAGATCTTGAATGTATCATCCAGCCATAATTCATAAACCGGGTCCATGAGAACCTTGAACTATAGCACGAAAGCACATGAACAAAAGTTTGTCAAACACAAGACATCAGAAAACCAACAAAGATTGAGCATTGTATCCCAACTATAACCAAATCCCCAAATGGGCACCAAGAAAATTTGTCGATTACTATTTTACCATGAAGCAAGATCACTATGAACATTTCCTTCTGAGAGTACTATGTTCTATCATTACCAGTTCTAACAATTCCAAATTTCCAATATTATTGGAAATTCCTTATGGTTCCATTCAGAGGAGCAAGCCATTTTGACAGTTCAAAGGATGGACCTGATTTATTCATAGTTGGATACTTTGTATGGGGTTTGTCCTAATGCTTCTCATTCTTGGACTAAACAATCTTATGCGATTCTAGTTCAATTTTCCATGGCACTGCAAAACTCTATTCATATCCACATTGGGTGGCATGGACAAATACACATGAGATTGTTTTGTTTCCTGCCAATGCTTGATCTCGAAAAAAAAAAAAAAAATTGTCTCAGCCGATATGCAGTATGGCATTGTCCTCATTTAATGTAAATTTTCTATGGATCCTAAAGTCGCGTAGCATGTAGACAATGTTTACCTTTTTTTGTAGGTATACTTCATATGGAAATTTTGCTAACCCAGGAAGCACATATTGCAATAGAGGTTGTCTAATTGTGTTGTTGACGGTTCGGATGGCAGCGTTGAGGCAATGTCTATATATGTAAGGGAATTTTTTACTACATCGTAGACAATCAATTGTATCATCATTTATGAAAGTAGAGGCAAAAGCAAGAGAGTTGCATTTGGCACATACATGCTCGAAGGGGGTTGAGTACGCATTCACTGCAACCAAAACACCCTCAACCTGGGCACGTGAACATAGTAGTTAATATATTGAACAATATAATATACATCTGCACAACAAAAACAAACTGCAGAAAATTGGTCAAGGCAATTTTTATGAGTAAAATGTGGATGGAATCGTAGATGTATACGCACAACAGTTGTGGAGCTAGTTAGTTTCTTGAGATCCTGTACTATGTCTATTCACAATTCTATTACAAATTTTGTTTGGGTTGTGCGAAATATCATTTCCTTAACATCTCTTTTCTTTGTTATATTTTTGAAGAGCATAAGTGGAAATTGTCCTTTATGCAATTGTTGTTCCATTGAGGAAAACAAATTTGAATAGGTGTCGAACAATTGCAGCTACAACATGGAATAGTGTAATAGTTGTGTAACATAATTGAGATATATGAACATGTGAAAGGAAAGGACAAAACTGGATATGAAGAACGGTACCATTGCCTTGTCATTGTCTGACTCTCCATATTTTATAGGAGAATGTGTTGCGAGCCAAGTTTTCTCGCAAGTATGACAATTGCACCAATGGTTCCTATTGGGTAAGTGTTGTTGCTCTGTGCAAGTTGGTTGATTGTTGTGTCTAGTACGAAACGATATTCTAAGCAAATCACAAGAATGTTTTCCACAATACTTGTTTTGTTGAGAAATATAATCTGATCACAATCACCACGGTCATATACTATTTTCGGCAATATATTAAAATTTATAATGGATATCCCATTACTTGGCAAGATCTTTTCTACATGTTTCTGGACAAGTTGTGTAGGGATAGTCAGTGTGACTGTCATCGTGGCTTCCTTGTCTGTCATGTCAGCATGCACAATGCATCTAATTTTGTTTGTCTTGTCCAAGTAGGTTCTATAAACGACCATTATGTCCTCAATGAACACTTGTCCAGTTCGACGGTTGTTCAAGCCTTCTATCGATAGTATACTGGGTGTTATAAGTTTAGACCTGATGACATTTTTTGAACAGGGAAAGTAATGTGAATGGTGGTCTGCATTATTTTTTGTTTTCTTTTTTTTCCTGGCATAAATGTACACGTAGACGCACAACTTGGATGAAGTATGCAAGCCAGAGTTCTGTAAGTAGACCTCTTAGTCTGCGGAACTTGCACTATGTTCGGCGTTTCACTTGCACTCGTTGATACTTCTTGTGAACTGCAAAGTATGTGTTGCAAATGACATCAACATATTTATCATGGCATAGATGAATAAATAGCTCGGGATATTTGTTTGGTAAACATATCAAGACACAATATATAAATCTTTACCTTTGGCCTTGTCGTTTTGTTGATGCTTGCGATGATTGATTGCTCATGCCCATGTCACTAGTCCAACTTTTTCCGATGCATGCATGTGTACATGAACATCAAAAGGATTGAATAGGCACATGCATTGTATACTGCTCATAATTGTTTTGAATGTCACATGCAAGCTCGAAGGAGATGTAATATGAAATAGGGTGTCAAGGGATACTCATGAAACATGAGGACCCGACGGTCAAATTGTATGCCTTGGAATTTTTTACTGCAAAAATGTGTAACACAGAACAAGGCATGATGGGGGAGTCCAACGGCCAATCTGTATATCACAGAACCCCCAAAGCTAGAGGCACAATTTTGAGCCTGCCAGCCCTAGAACCCGTGATCAAAAAAGTGGCTAAGTATGGAATGAGGAATTCGTCGGTCGGACTCGTGATATAAAAGCATGAGTATAAATGTGAACCTTTGAGTCCACCAACCCATGCACCTAGACATTTTCGGAAAAATGACTAAGCAAAGCAACCAAAAAGCGAAAGTAGAGGGGAAAAAGAAATGGGAATTCGGTTAAGTATAGAAGAGGGGGGGGGAAAGGACAATAGAGAGTGGGAAAATAGAAATGGGGAGGGCAATGTTCAGAACCAAGAAGTCTCAACAAAGGCCCATTGTTGCCAAATCATCGTTTTCTAGTCCAATATTTTATCCACCTACTTGTTTTGTGTGTTTGATTTACCATCACAATTGGCATACCTTTTCGAAGATTGTATTTCAACTTCCTTTGTTGTGGCATATAAGATTTCATCCTCTTTTCCAACTAATCTGTTTCTTCAATGTAGCAATGCAGAAAAAATAGTGGACATGAAGGTCATTTGGTATGTATAAAGACAAGTAAAAAAATAAATACATTTCTATGTATTTCAATGTAGCAACACAGAGAATACAATTGACATGAAAATAAGTTATTATGTAGGAAGATACGTGGTATCTACATACAATAAATTAGGTGCAAAGCAGTAGAACAAATATACAGACAATAAATGAAACACAAAACAATGGAATATGCAATCAGAGTAGAAGCATGCACCTCTGTATCCCAACTATCAGAAGCAAGATCACTATGAACAGTTGCTTCTGATAGTACTATGTTATATCATTACTAGTTCTAACAATTCCAAATTTCCAATATTATTGGAAATTCCTTATGGTTCCATTCAGAGGAGCAAGCCATTTTGACAGTTCAAAGGATGGGCCTGATTTATTCATAGTTGGATACTTTGTATGGGGTTTGTCCTAATGTTTCTCATTCTTGGACTGAACAATCTTATGCGCTTCCAGTTCAATTTTCCATGGCACTACAAAACTCTATTCATATCCTCATTGGGTGGCATGGACAGATACACATGAGATTGTTTCGTTTCCTGCCAACGCTTGATCTGGGAATAAAAAATAAAAATAAAAAAATTGTCTTAGCCGATATGCAGTATGGCATTGTCCTCATTTAATGTAAATTTTCTATGGATCCTAAAGTCGCGTAGCATGTAGACAATGTTTACCTTTTTTTGTAGGTATACTTCATATGGAAATTTCACTAACCCAGGAAGCACATATTGCAATAGAGGTTGTCTAATTGTGTTGTTGACAGTTCGGATGGCAGCGTTGAGGCAATGTCTATATATGTAAGGGATTTTTTTACTGCATCGTAGACAATCAATTGTATCATCATTTATTAAAGTAGAGGCAAAAGCAAGAGAGTTTCATTTGGCACATATAGGCTCGAAGGGGGTCGAGTATGCATTCGCTGCAACCAAAACACCCTCAACCTAGGCACGTGAACATAGTAGTTAATATATTGAACAATATAATATACAACTGCACAACAAAAAATAACTATAGAAAATTGGTCAAGGTAGTTTTTATGAGCAAAGTGTGGATGGAATTGTAGATGTATACGCACAATAGTTGTGGAGCTAATTAGTTTCTTGAGATCTTGTACTATGTTTGTTCACAATTCTGTTACAAATGTTGCTTGGGTTGTGCGAAAGATCATTTCCTTAACATCTCTTTTCTTTGTTATATTTTTTAAGAGCATAAGTGGAAATTATCCTTTATGCAATTGTTGTTCCATTGAGGAAAACAAATTTGAATAGGTGTCGAACAATTGCAGCTACAACATGGAATAGTGTAATAGTTGTGTAACATAACTAAGATATATGAACATGTGAAAGGAAAGGAAAAAACTGGATATGGAGAACGGTATCATTGCCTTGTCATTATCTGACTCTCCATATTTTATATGGAGAATGTGTTGCAAGCCAAGTTTTCTCGCGAGTGTGACAATTGCACCAATGGTTCCTATTGGGTAAGTGTTGTTGCTCTGTGCAAGCTGGTTGATTGTTGTGTCTAGTACGAAACGATATTCTAAACAAATTACAAGAATTTTTTCCACAATACTTGTTTTGTTGAGCAATATAATCTGATCACAATCACCATGGTCATATACTGTTTTTGGCAATATATTAAAATTTGAAATGGATATCCCATTACTTGGCAAGATCTTTTCTGCATGTTTCTGGACAAGTTGTGTAGGGATAGTCAGTGTGACTGTCATCGTGGCTTCCTTGTCTGTCATGTCAGCATGCACAATGCATCTAGTTTTTTTTGCCTTGTCCAAGTAGGTGATATAAACGACCATTATGTCCTCAACGAACACTTGTCCAATTCGGCGGTTGTTCAAGCCTTCTATCGATAGTATACTGGGTGTTATAAGTTTAGACTTGATGACATTTTTTGAACATGGAAAGTAATGTGAATGGTGGTCTGCATTATTTTTTGTTTTCTTTTTTTTCCTAGCATAAATGTACATGTAGACGCACAACTTGGATGAAGTATGCAGGCCAGAGTTGTGTAACTAGACCTCTTAGTCTGCATAACTTGCACTATGTTCGGCGTTTCACTTGCGCTTGTTGATACTTCTTGTGAACTGCAAAGTATGTGTTGCAAATGACATCAACATATTTATCATGGCATAGATGAATAAATAGCTCAGGATATTTGTTTGGTAAACATATCAAGACATAATATATAAATATTTACCTTTGGCCTTGTCGTTTTGTTGATGCTTGCGATGATTGATTTCTCATGCCCATGTCACTAGTCCAACTTTTTTTTATGCATGCATGTGTACATGAACATCAGAAGGATTGAATAGGAACATGCATTGTATACTGCTCATAATTGTTTTGAATGTCACATGAAAGCTTGAAGGAGATGTAATATGAAATAGGGTGTCAAAGGATACTCATGAAACATGAGGACCCGGCGATCAAATTGTATGCCTCGAAATTTTTTACTGCAAAAATGTGTAACACGGAACAAGGCATGATGGGGGAGTCTGACGGTCAATCTGTATATCACGGAACCCCCGAAGCTAGAGGTGCAATTTTGAGCCTTCCAGCCTGAGAACCCATGATCGAAAAAGTGGCTAAGTATGGAATGAGGAATTCGTCGGTCGGACTCGTGATATAGAAGCATGAGTATAAATGTGAACCTTTGAGTCCACCAACCCACGCACCTAGACATTTTCAGAAAAATGACTAAGCAAAGCAACCAAAAAGTGAAAGTAGAGGGGGAAAAGAAAGGGGAATTCGATTAAGTATAGAAGAGGGGGAAAAAAAGGACAATAGAGAGTGGGAAAATAGAAATGGGGAGGGCAATGTTCAGAACCGAGAAGTCTCAACAAAGGCCCATTGTTGCCAAATCATCATTTTCTAGTCCAATATTTTATCCACTACTAGTTTTGTGTGTTTGATTTACCATCACAATTGGCATACCTTTTCGAAGATTGTATTTCAGCTTCCTCTGTTGTGGCATATAAGATTTCATCCTCTTTTCCAACTAATCCATTTATTCAATGTAGCAATGCAGAAAAAATAGTGGACATGAAGGTAAGTTGGTATGTATAAAGACATGTAAAAAAATAAATACAGTTCTATGTATTTCAATGTAGCAACACAGAGAATACAATTGACATGAAGATAAGTTATTATGTAGGAAGATACGTGGTATCTACATACAATAAATTAGGTGCAAAGCAGTAGAACAAATATACAGACAATAAATGAAACACAAAACAATGGAATATGCAATCAAAGTAGAAGCATGCACCTCTGTATCTCCTCTTCTCCGGTTATTCTGTTTGTTTCAATGTGGGAACGCACAAAATATAATGAGTGTGAATGTAAGTTGGTATGTAAGGGAAAACAAGTAATATGTACATACAGTAAATGAGAAGCAAAGGAATAGAATAAAAGAGAGTTAGAAGCGTGAACCTTTCTTTTTCTTGATCCATAATTGTGATTATATAGAATTTTTCCTGGCCAAAATATATTACAAGCCAGAAAATATTAAGAAGTTGGATGGTCGTAGCTGAATGATTTGGTTTGTGCAACAAAGTATCCAAATATGCTTTGAGACATGGAAATATAATTTTGTAATATCGTTGATGTATATTTCATAATTCAAGTAGAAAACAAATTGCATCGTGGTCAAACCAGTATGTGTACAAGATAAAGAGGTTGTATTGTGATATGGGCACATTTCACCATATATGGTCAATAAGTTTGTTTTGTACATGTTTTATATTAACCAAAAGAAAGCAGATATTGTAATTGCACATGTAGTTTTCCAATTGTTTTGTTATGAAATTATTTTGTAGCATGTCAACACTAAAGTATCCTAGAATGATAATGATTTCGTCCAAATGATGGCCATGCAAGTGGAAATACTTAAACATTCTTACTTGCAAACTGCAAACAGTAAACAACAAAGAACGAAGATGAATGAAACTATGGTATCGAAACCTACTCGACAACGATGAACGACAGAAGCGCAGGTCGAATTGTGGGTGCAAGACTTGAACCCTGCAAAGTGAAGAAACAACTCCAATTGCGGGTGAAGGACCTCAACCTTTGCAAAGTTGAAGCAAACAAAAGCAAGCAACAAGCACAAACAGGTCCAACTGCAGGTGCATGACCTCAACCTTGCAAAGTGGACAACAATATTGTCCAAATTCACTGCAACATTGTATGGAAAAATTTGAGGAAAAATGTACTGTGAGAAGCCTATGTAAGTAAACATTTAAGGTTGCCATGTCTGTTTAAGGGCCTTGCGCTATGCAAACATTTAAGTTGTCAGGTATGTTTAAGCGCCTTGCGCCATGTAAACATTTAAGTTGTCAGGCCTATTCAAGTACCTCAAAAAGAGTGTCAATGCTCAAAACTTTCGGTGTGTAAACATTTCAATACAAATAGAAATAATAAAAACATTAAATAAAAAAGAGCGTCGATGCTCAGAACTTTCGGTATGTAAACATTTCAATAAAAATTAAAAAATTAAAAAAGAGCGTCAATGCTCAAAACTTTGGATATCTAAACATTTACAGCATTGGGAATAGCGAAGCTAGCAATAAGACTTCCAATCTATTCTCCAATGAGATAATAACATATAAGGTTTTTTTATTATATAAAAAATAATATTTTTAGTTCTATAATTCAATCAATAGACATGATGTGAAAATTTATAATCAAAGGACATATTAATATGAAGTCAATGAATTATCAATCACTATAGTCCCTCTACATCTTCGACAAAAACTAATAAAAAGAAATCACTTTACCTCCATCGAGAATCACTTTAAAATATAAATATAACAAAAATCACTTTAGAATATAATTATAATAATATGACTGGTCCTTTCCACGAGGATAGAAAGATTCCGAATGTGTGTTTTTAAAAGATAAAAATATATATTATAGGTTATTGAATTGACGTTTATATTAGATATTATCATCGTTGTTTTTATTAATTTGTAATTTTTAATTAAAAACATGTTGTATAAATATTTTTTTTTAAATTTGAAGAATGAATATAATTACATTAAAAGATGAAACATATTTTACAATTATTAATATAAGTGAGATGTCTAATATTAATATTAATAAATTAAGATGATATAAATATTGATTTTTTAAACCTAAAATACTTTAAACTTTGTTTTATTTTAGATACTCAAGTGTTTAATAGATTTGAGGCTAACAATGTTAATATAATCTGAAATTTGAATAGTCAAAAAGATTGGATTGGATTTAAGTGTTTTCTTTGAATGTTCATAGGATAATTTGAAATCAAAAGCATAATACAATTTATTTTAAAACTAAATAATATATCTAATTAATTTGCAAAACACTGTTAATTTTTATAATAATCTAAGATCTCTCAAAGTATAACAACAGTTAAATAAGTAATAATTTTTAGTATATATTTCATAATAAGTTAAATGAGATAAAATGCATGGAATGCACTAGTTAGGTACTCCTTAATCATATTTATTCATAATGGGGTTTTTAAATTACTTAAAAGTTGAGCAATACATGGTTCGATAATAAGGGGATGAATGGTGTTTTAATATACTTATGAATATAGATATTAATGATATATTTTAATTCATCTATGAATATGAATACATAATAAAGGGATTTTAGAGCACAAAGAAAGGAGGAAGCTCCATTAAATTTAAACATGCTTTGAACAAGCAAAATCACAATAGTCTTCGAAAACTAAGAAATGGTGAATCATGATTATGATTAGTAGGTAAAAATTGAATAATATAATGAGATTAACATATTAAGCGTATAAATAAAAAAATATATGACACCAACCTATTAAGATTATAAATAGAAAAGAAAAAAGATACTAGAGATTTTTTAATTAAAAAGGTGTATTGAAAAATAGTTGAACATCTAAGTTTTGGGAGATAGAGAATAAATTATGAATACTCTTTAATATTATATGTTTATTAAATCTCCCCTTATGGGGTGTCATCAGTATGAATGCAGCCACGTGGGAGGTTGGCGGGTAACTAGATTAGGAAGGCCATGTGCCCTGCACTTCAGTAGTCACCCATAGCATTTTAATGGGGTGCATTAATCCCCTACACTTCATTTCATCTGGCGAGTGTGCGGTCTAGATGCTTCAGTGTCCCATCTCCCCTGTCGCAGTTATGGTGAAGGCTTGTGCAGGAAGTACGTCTTGTCACCTACGATGGTTTCTTCATACTGCTTCGGGGCTTCTGTTTGTTCATTGTCCTCCAGACTCATGTGCCTCTACCAGACATTTTACCTTGTCCTCCAGACTCCTATGCCACTTTCCTTCGTTCCTCCTTCCCTATCGGCTCTTAGTTTTTTCCCTGTTGGTTATCCTCTTCCTCGCCCCATGCCTAACTATGCCCCTGTAGCGAAGAAATCTGAAATGGGGTCCAACCTGGTATCAAGCTTTTGGGTGAAATGTCCCTCACATTCCTTGCCAACCACAGTCCTTACCCATCCTATCTCCCTCACCTACATCCACCTCTATTATGTTTGACTTCGTGCCTTCGCCCTTCTCAAGACAACATGGCCTCGCTCCTTTGTCTTCGCCCGAGGCCTATCGAGTGGAATGGTTCGACAGTCATGGGAATTCTCTGAGCTTCGAGAAAAGCGTCTTCCCAGATTTTCCCACCACCTCTCATCTGTCCAGCTCTCCCACCTCTCCTCGGTTGAATTCCCTTCCTAGTGCCACTTCCCTCCCCTCAGCGACGACCCCCTCTCAGCCCCCTCCACCAACTTGTTGTGCATGTGGCAACTTCTCGCAGCTCCTGGCAGCTTTGGAAAATTTGTAGAGTTTGGTTTTCGACATCTGGCACGGCGTGGAAGACTTAATGTTTAGGACAGAACTCAGAGACCAACATGAAGAATGAATGGAGGCCCTGATATATGCTCTTCTCAACCATTCTCCAACTCCTTTGACAATAACGACAACTATGGCCCCAACAACAAGCGACATAGGGACAAGGGGATACCCGACTCCGAACTCAAAATGATTTCTATGTTTTCAGGTTCTTACTCTAGGATTAGGTTGATGACAATGTTATGCTTAATTTTTGTCATAGCCCTACGTGACACCAAAGCTTATAGACAACATAGAGTACATAGTAAGTTCCTTTTTTACTATAGTAAGTCTTCATACTTTAGAAACATGCTTATTTTGATTATCTGGTTGTATTGGTTTCCCATACGAGCAATGCAAACTGGCAGACTATATTCACAGAACGACATAAATGTATTTTCAATATTTGAGAAGTAACTTATAATACAAACACTTACTTAAAAAAAATGTTTATTAAATAAATTAATCTAAAATGTTATTTTAATTTAAATCATATATATATATATATATACCCTATATATATATATATATATATATATGCTCTCTCTCTATATATATATATATATATATATATATATATATATATAAAACATTTATTTTTAGTTGAGTGTAAAATCTTCAATGGATTAAGTTAATATTTTAACAAAGGGTTTTCATTTTGATTTAGTTGGTAAGCACAAAATCTTCAATGGATTAAGTTAATATTTTAACAAAGGGTTTTCATTTTGAGATAAAAATGAAGCTAAATTCAACTTAAATTTGAGGTGTGGTTTGAATTCCACATGATCTAAGTTTAATGCATGGCAAAACTTTTCTCTTGAGGTTTTGACCCATTCTAAATTTATCCAAATACTTAGAAGATCGATCAAAGTTCCAAATTGATTGGA
Organism: Picea sitchensis; assembly: GCA_010110895.2. Taxonomy (NCBI): domain Eukaryota; kingdom Viridiplantae; phylum Streptophyta; class Pinopsida; order Pinales; family Pinaceae; genus Picea; species Picea sitchensis. The sequence goes on along the minus strand of SNQJ01S0000064.1, from coordinate 759,329 downwards.
ACTTTGACTTATTAAATTTGATATAGAAATACATTTTTTATGAGTATCGAGAAGAAACAAAATAGAATGATTATGTTTCTGCTAGCAATTATTTCATCTCTATTTGGTCAAATTGAATCTCAACAAAAATAAGAGAATATTGCATGTTCTGAGGTTTGGGTGTAAGGAACCCCCTCAATCGATGTTGTAACAATTAGAAGGAAATGGCATAGTATATATTATTACACACACCAAAAATTGTGTCGAGCAATCTATTAACATTAAATAATGTTATATATAATAAATACATCAAACTTTGGCTTAAGTTAGGCATGCTATCTTAACCATACTAACATTTTTGTTGAGAGAATATCTCAACCACACACCAAACTAGGAGCTAACTAGTTGGAGAGAATCTCTCATACATAACTAGATCTAACAACCTCCTAAATCTTAGAAGCAAACAACTCACGTAGAGATTATCTCTACCTTACAATTAACAAACCACAACCTTATGGTATTATGAAAAATCTCACATTAAACAATAAAATAAGTAGGAGTTAATAACTCCAACACCACCTTTAGATGAGTACTTGTGTTGATCTTTGTTAGGGAATGTCTTCATCAGCATCTCTAACCATTTAGAAATCTTGTGGGCTTCAAACTCCATCAAGTTGTCACCTATTCCTCCAAAAGGTATAACCTCCTCACTATGACCCAAGTTTTCGAGCATCATTGGACACCATTAGCACTTGCAATGTTTCATAACCCTCGTAAGGTATGATGTCAAAATTCCAAATCATGGATCTCCCTGTGGATGATTCACATACGCATGACACTCTCAATAGCACACACAGATCGACAAACAAAGGCTCATCACACTAATACAAACACATCATAGCAACAATCCACTATCAACAATCACTCATAAAACATTCTCCTCTCCTATGCTAAATACTCCTATGGTAAATTAACACTCTATATCTTACATGTTCGTGGGCCCTCCCGCAAGGGAGTCAAGCCCATACTCTATTAAAATCAAATGATATTACATATAGATACATCAAACTTTGGCTTAAGTTATGAACACTATCTTAACCACATCTTAACCATACCAACAATTTGTTGAGAGAATATTTCAACCACACACCAAACTAGGAGCTAACTATGTAAAATGATGATAGAAGTTATGAGAAAGTTGAGTTTTTAAATAATTTAAATGATGATATTCGTTTTTCCGAGGAAATGTACTCATGGAAAACTCTCCAAATACTTTTCTGTGTTCCATGGATGGTAAGTAGAATAAATTGTTGGTCCTGACTGACCCCGGAATAATCAAAAGAGTTGAACCCATAACCAACAACAAATATAAAAAACTCATGTATGACTCTAAACCAATTAAACTAATCTTCATAACTTGAATGATAATATTTTTATTTTTAATGTAAAAATAAATATTATAATAATAATTATAAAAAAATACATTTTAAAGTAAATATTCTCATATTCTCATTTTCAACATGATAATGATGAAATTTAAAAGATGATATCTTATTTTCAACGTGAAAATAAATATAATAATGATGAAATTTAAATAAAAAGAAAGTCAAATATCTTTTAAATTTTTTTAAATAAAATATAAATATCTTTGATAATGGAAAGGTGTATAAAGGTCAAGTCTAGAAGTCCAATTGCAACACGTAAGTAAGATGCATATATTGACAAGAATCAAATGTATTTTGATTTCATTAAAATAAATGTGGTAGATAGATCGATCGATGAGTTCAATAATCCCTTATCCATGAGTATATATCACTTTAATTCTTTATGGTAAGTTTGTTTCCATATATATAATTATTAATTCTTTATAGTAAGTTTGTTTCCATATATATAATTATTGTTGAAAGTGTAAAATTAATTATATATGCAATTAATTAATTAATTGTTGAAAGTGCAAAATGTGTTGTTAAAATTTCAATTTTAAAATTTGTATTATATTTTAAACTTACAATTCATTATAAAGATTTGTATGGTTGTATTTTTTCCACATTTTTATAAAGGTAGTTGAAAAAGCATTGAGAATAGAGATTAGTTGAAAAGGTATTGAGAATAGAGATAGTTTAAATGCTCCTTATCCCACATAGTACCATCAACACATAGTCCCAATTATTGTTGAAAGTGTAAAATTAATTAATATATATATATATATATTAATAAATTGTTGAAAGTGTAAAATGTGTTGTTAAAATTTCTAGTATATTTTGAACTTACAATTCATTATAAAGATTTGTATGGATAAAAGTAGTTGAAAAAGTTTTGAGAATAGAGATTAGTTGAAAAAGTATTGAGAATAGAGATAGTTTAAATGCTCCTTATCCCACATAGTCCCATCACTTTAGGAATATTTTCCAGTGTTCATATTTCACATAGTCCCATCACTTTAGGAATATTTTCCAGTTTTCATATTTGACTCGTTTTTGTAATCATGTTATGTAGTCATGGTGATTTTTTTTAATAAGGATTAAGTATGCCATATCTCTTCTATGTAATGTGATTATAGCCAATATTATTTGACCCATGAGAATGATGACTAAACAACATGTCAACATTACGTAGAAGAGCTTGTCTAGTGAGATAATCATTGTTTTTCAAATGTATTAGAAACATGCTTCAAGGAATTGCACCATGTAACATATACTTCCTTTAGCTTAGATATTAGGATTGAGTATTATCTACTTTATCAAATTTATTTATTTATTCTCACTTGGTTTCATCTTCTTTTTAAATGAAGAATGTGCTAATAAATTGGACAAACCACAACAATAACACAATCTTTCTTCTTGGTAACCTTAATACCAAAACTTTACCAATGAATCATAATACCAAAACTTTACCAATGAATCATAACTTCATTAGATATAATGAATTTCTCATCTCAAAATTTCTATTACCATTATTAACATAGAAGGTAAACATAATTTCATTTACACAATATTCAACTTGAATCATATGATGAAAAACTCTCTCTTTATATTGTAAAGAATAATTTTGTTAGATTTGATTTTTTTTTTTTAATCATGATAATTAAGATTTTGTATTAAAAAATTGTGGTTACATCGTACAATATAGAGTTACAAAAATTATATATTTCTAAGCAATCATAGTAAATCTATTGATAAGTACATACCACCCAAAAAATATTGTGAATGTATATCTAGTTTTTTCGACTAAGAAAATTATAGGTATATGGCTTAACAAACTGACATAATACACAATATTATTCTACAAAACATACATAAATACTTTATGTTATTTCAAGAATCCCTCGTATCTAACAAGAGAGCACTAGTAACCTAGGGTTATATTTCATTCCATTCTCTTTCTCCACATTTTCGATTGGATTTTTTTTCCTTGAGTAAGCAGGGCTAAGTTGAAAGATGACATTTTTTGTTTCCTTAGTGCCCCTGCATAGGAGGATCTTGCAATAAGGGGGACTACTAGTGAGGGGAAAGATGGAAATATTTTACCCTTTGGGCCTTAGGATTCTCCCTACTTTTCCAAGGTAGCTTGCTCTATCTAGTTCCTTGGATCTTCTATTAGGATTTCCCCTTGCTCATGGGTTTGTTCCAAACTTTGAGTCTCAATTGATAGTAGGGGTGGCATCTCTCCAGGCGAAGGATGTGAGTTTACTTCTTTTATGGGGACTTCTTCTTCCAGCTCATTCTCCAAGGTTGCAAACTAATTCTAATTGGTATCGATTTTTTCTTCATTTCTAGGTTGAGGGGCATGTTACCCCCCCAACCTAGGGGTAACTACGGAGATGATGTCTCGAGGCCTGCAGGTAGAAGACATGGAGTATTGAGAACCATATGACCAACTGAGCCCACATTGAGAAGACAAAGCCTCTCCTCTCCCCCACACATCACTATTCATCGTCAGTAGAGTAGCAACATTTGCCACACCAGCATGGCCCATAAAGGACAACAAGTCTTTCTTCATTAGGTAACAAGTCTGATCTCGTGGTAAGTGTCACTTTAATAATTCAAGCATTTGAGCATGTTGCAAAGGGTCCTTTCTTGATTATAGAATGTTTGCTTGGAAATTATACCTTTTGCCTTATTTCACCTTGGTGGTTGACATGGTTTCCTAGTAAGTGGGTCATCCTCGGGGAAATGGTTGCTATTGGGGGGTCTCCTTGAAGGTTCATCGCACCATTCACGCACATACTTACCACTTTTCACACCTTTTCCTCTTTGTTTCCTCGTATTTTTGGTTTCTGGGTTCATTGACCCCAAGAAGTGTGTGTACCTCATTTCATGGGAAGAAGGGGCTAAAGGCCCAAAGGTGTTGTAGTTGGAAAAAGTCAAAAGCCATAAATATATCCTTCTAGATGCTTACCCTAAGGTCCTAAGAGAACTAAAATGATTCTCCATAAAAGTGAAGGACCTTTAAAGGAAAAATGAATAAAAAATGTCTCGCTTGATGGGGGAATGCATTGCGATATTTTTTAATTTTCAGTGCATATGACACTCAATGTATTCTAACTTCAAGTGGAATTGCGGTGCTCCTTTTCTTTCCTTGCACATAACACTCAATGTTCAGACCATAAAAAATGAAAGGAAAATAAAGGGCTTGGAAAAATGTTTCATTGCAAATGAGGGATGCAACACACCCTCCACAAAGGCACCCATAAATGAGACACTATGAGCCCTTGATATGTCAAGAACCCCGTGCCCAAAAGTACTACCCCAATCCACCTCATACTCATTTGCATTACTTAGAGAGGTTCTTCTTTGGAAACTTTCCTTGACTTGGGGATTGGCCTATCCAAAGGGCACCATGACAACCCTCCCATACCCAAATTTGGAAAAATTTATAAGGTCTTTGAGCATTTGTTTAGTTTGAAGAGGGGGGATTTAATGCACATGGTTGGGTGGTTCTTTTATTAAATTCGGATTACTTGGCATGATACATGTGACTTGTGGACCCTTGGAAGGCGTACTTGTTTGTCTTTGCAGGACCTTGCCTGGTGAAAGATTTTCATGGAGGAACTAAGCCACTTGGACCTCCATAGGGGCTTGAAATCCCATTGGTTGGATGAAACACCCCACTCATTAGAGACCTTGGAAAAAGGTGACTTTAGCACTTGGACGAGGCTCTGGATGACGAAGAAGGGGTGACGTCGCCCTATTTTTCCAAAACATTTCTCTTGGGAGGCATGATGTCACATTTTGATGGAATGTTTGGCATGTTTGACCCATTTGGTGATGTTGTGGGCTTGAAGCCCCACTCTATTGCTTGATTTAAGGATGGTGTGGCACTCTTCTAGCTTGACGTCCTAGCCTTTGGAGGTTTTCTCATCGCGCGTGCCACCTTGGAGAGGAATTTTATGGGCCAACGTCCCATCATTTGATTATTTTTGGTCATTTTGTAGCCTTTGTGGGAAAAAAGGCAAAACAATTTGCTAATTTATCTTTGTAACTTATGTTTTAGCCTAAATTTATGGATTTAATTATAAAGTGGACAAACTAGGGCTTGAGTTTCCTCATATAAATATGAGGCAAGTCATTTGTCACAAATCATAACTCATCACTTGAGAGATAGCTCTCTTGGACTAAAATTTCCGCCTCTTATTTTCTTGTGCAAAATGGATGCAACATTTGTCTAATGGTGCAATAATGACTAACGATTTCTCTTGGATGCTTCTTCTTGGAAAATCGTTGGATTTTCTTTGATAAGTAAGGGTTGTTCTTTCTAATTATTGGATTAGATAATGAATTTATGTAATTTTGTGTGTTTCTTCTTGAATTCAAGGTTATTTTTTTAAACCCTAGGAGGAGTATAGGGGCATACACCCTCCATCAAGGAAATTTTTTCTATTGTCATTGAAATGCCTCAAGGATTGCTACAAGGAGTAAGAGGGTTTACAACCTTGTAGCAAGACCTTACTAGGGTTTATCTTCTCTAGGGATAAAGAGGGTTTACACCCCTAGAAGATCATCAAACCCTAGTTTAACTTGGTTGTGACCAAGCAAGAAACTTCATAACCAAATAAACAAGGCACCAGTTGCATTGGAGATTGTAAAATCTTGTATTAATAAACGTGAAATTTAGTGGTTTGAAACTTATAACCATGGAGTTTGGTTCTACATGCTATTGTCTCTCTTCTATGCTAAGGGCATCATAATTAGCCAAGTGATTGAGTTGTCGTTATATGCTATTTGCTACAACAATTAGGGTTGATATAATTGTTGTTGTCTTTCATTTTACTTGCAATTTAACCAAGGAAATCATTGTTTGATCATTGGAATTGAAAGTGTTTTTCTTAAGCTTCATTTTGAGCCATTTACTTGTTGATTTCCATCGTTAAATATTGTTGTTGTAGAAAAAGTAAGCTACAACCATAAGGCTGTCATAAATTCACGTTGATAACTTACTTTTGCATCCTTCTATTGTCATCTAATTCATTGTGCTAAGTAGTGTAACATTATCTCTAAGTTTTATGCTCATTGATCCAATTTCATATGTTGAATTAGATGATATAATTGCAGTTATTATAACTATCTCATTGTTGATATATTACTGTTGTATACTGCAATTTTGGGACAATGAGGGTTCTTTTTTATTTCTCTCTTGTTTTAGGGCTTATTTTCATCATATGTTGTATTGGTTTTGGTTGTGTAACATTGGTTTTGCAGGTACCTTCTATTGACAACTTTTACTTGACCAATACTCAAACTCCATCAAGCTCCTAGAAAATTTCACTGTGACCTATAGGCGTGTTTCTTTCCTCTCTTTGGCTTCTTCCTTGCAAACCCCCTAGGGTCACCCATGAAGCCTCCCTTGTGATGTATTTGTCCATCACTAAAACAAGGGGGATATCTATTGAGGTGATAATGATAGGTGTCCCCAGTTGTGTCTCACACTTGTTGCTTGGGTTGGGCTTTTCCCAAACTACAAATTGTGCAATAATAGGGCCAAACCTTGTTTCCTCCTTTTTCTTTTGGTGGTAGGTTTAAAATTTAAACCCTTCTTCTTTGTCTAAGGCATGGAAAATTTTCTTTCGGTTGTTCTTGCTGAAGTGACCATATGCATGGAAGACATTGCATTTGAAGGGAATTTGTTCATAGTTCAAGGGTTGGACATGAATCCAATTGCCGACTTACAATTTGATTACATATGGGAGTCCTTCTTTAATATTTACCTCCACATAAAGGTGAGCACAAGTAAACAACCCCTATTTCATTTTAGTGATCTACTAGCTTCCAAATCTAAGCTTGTTCCTTATGGCCTTAGGTTTGTTTTTCCCCTCAAAGGTTGAGATAGATGTGCGACAGTCTTACCCATACATGGATTGAGGATGGGGTCTCCTCTTTAGTATTAAAATCCAAGATTGATTATTGAGGTATAGTCTGACTAAGCCCATGAACCAAGGGCCACTACTAAATATTATATATTGGTCCTCTTTGAACTGAAAGTGGATTCCAAAAAATATTTTCTACATAATTACAATCAAATTCCTCCTTTCAAGTGATGAACCCAATGGGATTGTATCCATGTCCCCCAAAAATTTAGTTTTGTCCAAGCTCCCATGAACTTTCAGATCAAGACTTGGTTTGCATAGATAATTGCTTTCTCCTTTGACTCTGGAGACAATAGGTTCAACTTTGTTTTTTTCTTCTAGTTTTTTGACAAACAAGGGAGACTTGTTGATACCTCTAGGATTTTTTGAGGCTTTGGTCACTGGCTAACTAAAGATGACATTTATATCTAGGTCGTTATCCTGATCTGTGGGTTCTTCTTTCGAGAGCACCTTGAAAACCTTAGCAATGGTCTCCATGGCGAGAGTGTGATGCCTTGAACCCATGTTGTTGCAAGAGACAATTACCCCAAGCATATAAGTCACAATCTAATGTATTCACTTTATTTTGGTTATTGCATTAATGTTCTATTTTTTTTGTAAGCTTATTTGGAAAAAATCATATTAACTTGAAAAAGAAACAATACAATGTCTAACTCCTAGTCTACCACTGGGGAAACCACCAGGAGCAAAATAACAACTTTTCTATCCTGATTGTCTTGAAGAGAAAAAATGATTTTATACTACATATCATAATATACCAGAGATTAAAGGTAGAGTAATGAAGTCTAATTAACATGTTGATAACTAAGATGAGGAGGGGCCAGAGCCTCGTTACCTATGAAACTATAGAACAAAAAATTTAACAGTTCTAGCATTTGAAAAACTAAAGATGCAAAGCAATATCTTCAACAATAGGAACCTGGGGTTGAGCGAAGTCAAGCTTGGTCAAGTCCATGCCAACGAGCTTCTTGACAAGTAGATTGATTTTATGGTCTACGAGTTTGATTTGAAGCTGCACATTATCAAGCTGGAGAATAATCTCCTAGTAGGCCTCGTTCCTCTCGACGAACACCTTGCCCATGAGAGATTTTATTTACCAATATAAGTCTATTGTTTTGTAATACTTAGTTTCCCTAGTGCAAGAAGAGCCGATGTTTGGAACCCACATACATATGTCTTCATTTACTGCTTCGTTTTCAATGAAATGTCTATGAACCCGAGTATCAGCTTCGCCCAAATCAATCTTAGCTTGAATTTCATGGGGTGTATGAGCCTGGTAGATTGATGTCGATTCTTCTGCATCTAGTTGTGCCTTGGAGGCAACAAGCCTTCCCCTCCTACCACACATTATGTATTTATGTTCTAATTATTTTGCACTTAAGCTCTAATTATGTTCTATTTATGTGCTTAGTTTGTTATAGATGTAATTTTAGGTGGATATGAATCTGAAGGTTATGATGATGATCATAAGAGAAAGGATAAGGAAAAGTAAAAGGGGAAAACAAGTAGTTGTAGACATAGATGAGAAAAAAAAAGTGAACAATAATTACCTATCACATATTTCATATTATTCACAAGGATTGAGTCATTGTGGATGGAGAACCCTCAAATCTCCAAACGAGTCAATCATTTGCTATAACTAGAGGTAATTTTTATTTTGTTAAATAGAGTTCTTCATTTTCTCTCTCTCTTTTTTTTTTTATAAATTAAGGGGAAAATCATATTTGTAAGGTATGATTTACAAGTTATAACAATATTAATTGTGGTTCTCTTTGATGAAAATAAAGTGGGAGGAGTATGGGAGTGAGTCAACCAACGAAGCACTAAAATATGCCCTAAAGAAAATCTATATAAAGATGGTGAAGGGCTTGTAACTAGTGGACACCGAGATAAATTAGAATTAATTTTTTATTTTAGTGTGAGAATTCATCGCTTTTGATTAATTTTGTCTTTAAGTGTAAAAACTCCATCCTTATTGTTAATTGCAAGTGTATCAATTACAAATTACCCTTTGATTGTGTTTTTATATAGACCTTCATAAGAGGAAGAAGAATAAGAAGATGATGGTGTGGTTTTGGATGATGGTTGTAATGTTGACGATGTATCAAGATCTAATCAACACAACTCCAGTCAAGATATCTTTCTTGACTTGTGTACTCTTGTAATTAACCTTAATATTTCCCTAGTGTATCAGTAGACCACTTGTTTACGGGGATAACATATCTTATTGTGTACATGTACATAAGATTCTCATTTCCTATGAGATGATAGTAGATCATCTGTTACGTGGAGAAAAATGAGAATTGCATATCAATTACTATGAATTTATAGATGTATTTTTCTCTATCCTATGTACTCATATATATTACAATATATTTATTGCGTAGAGCAATGAGAATCAATATATTATTAAATAAATCATTATTTAGTTTATTTATTAATTAAATAATATTTTATAATAAAATGAAATTTCCATTGCAATGCAATGCAAAATGAAATTTGCATCACAATGTGATACAAAACATGATACAAAATGAAATTTGCATTGCAATGTGATGCATAAGGCAACACAAAATGAAAAATGAGATGCAAAATGCTAATGCAACGCAAAAAGATGCCCAAGTGTCATTTTAATGAATGCAACTGATAAAAAATGTTGTTTTGTTGCATGACCATGACACAAGGACTGACACCTTCAAATGTGTCAAACTTTATGTTGTACCTTTAGTAAAAAGAAAACCAATAATAAAGGGAAGCAAACATAATTTTCAATTCTAAGGCATTGTAGTAATGAAGACCTAACAAGATTAAAAAAGAAGAAGCAATAATAAAATAAAGTTAGCAAAATAGGTAAACTTAAACCTCCCACAAAGTAAAGGGGAGCTAATCATTATCATCATTTACACCCACAATAGAGATCGAATAACCCTCATGTGATTGACTTAGGCTAATCCCATTATATGGGAGTAATCTTTGGTAGCCTTAAAACCTTGTCCTTTTGGTGTTAAAAAGGATAAAAAAAGAAATAAAGATGATTCCAATACAACATTTCCATGATAGTACCCAATTGATAGTAAAGAGCTTAAGCACAAAATCCAAATGGTAGCTAACTTGGATTTTGTTTTTGAAAAGTAAAAAAGATGTTTTGAGATGTCTTAATCTTGTCCTTGGATTCCAAATGAATAATGACAAGAAATTAACCAAAATTAACCAACACATACATGTTTTCTTGATTGGTCATGATTTCTGTAAGCATCATGGTTCACTTAAAAAAAATAAACTAAAACATAACCTTGTATCTACTCAATAATTATACATAAAAAATGATTAGAAAGTAAAATAACATTGTTGTGGTTATCACAATGAAAGGTCCTCTTAATACCTCCTCCTTGGTAGGCAATAACAAACTCCATGTATATTGGTTACAATTTTCATATTATGATAGTAACTCTTGCAACAAAGTTCTTTTTTCAATATTTATCATTTGATTAAGTTATAAATAATAATTTCTCCTTTCTACTAATTGGTATGTTTAAAGTTATCCCACCTTCCCCTTTACTAGTTGGGGTGTTTAGGGCTGTCCCACCCTTCCCTTTATTGTTCTTCCCCATAATTTGTTGTTGTAGCTTATTATTGGTCTAGTTTCTAATGAATTCATTTGGTTCATTAATCTTGTTCCCAATATATATGCTTTTATTGACTATTTGATTTCCCATCCAATAAATATGATGTAATATATATGCTTTTTATTGACTATTTGATTTCCCATCCAATAAATATGATGTAATTGAATTTTTAAAAAGAATAATAATTATTAAATATTTTCCTTTAAAAAGATGAAATGTTCATCTTGATTTTTCATTTTTTAATCATTTTCTTTATGATTTAAAAAAATATTTTCTTCATAAAATATGTTTTGATAACTTATTTTCTTCATAAAAAAAAAATAATTTTTTTTTCTTTTTACTTATTTTAATAATATCATATTACTTTGAAAGTATCCAAATAAATAAGAGAAGGTGCAACCACTAACACATTAATAATCAATAAACAAGAAATTTAAAATCCCATCAAATTAATAATCAATAAACAAGAAATTTAAAATCCCACCATACCATTTCTCCATTAAACAAGATGGACATGTACAAAACAATGAGAAGTTAAAATCTGACAGGTCCATGATTGGTCACAAAGATATCCTAGTCATTCATAGATAGAATAAATGATTTTTTTTTGGCATTTTTGTAGAGCCAGAGAAGGACATGTGCATAGGAAAAGAAAACCAATTATTGGGCTTCATTATTAAGGCAACCTTCTATTGTATAAGCAAATACCACTTATTGAAAAAGTTGGAAATATAATATTAACACGATGTAGACAGCCATGGCCACATGCAGATCCGATGATGCCTCCCTATAAAATTTTACATCATTTGACAGACTCTGCCGACGCTCAAACAGTACTCACTTCCTGCTTTTTAAAGTTGAAGCCGTGTAGCAATTTTTTCCACAAGAAATGATCAAAATTCAATGATAAAAATCGCAATTTTAACCATAAAATCGTGGAAATTTCCAAAATTTTATCATATAAATTTCAATGGAACATCTCAATACTCTAATTTAACAATCTAAACTTATACTCCTGAAAAAAACCCTGGAAAAACCAAAAAAACAACACGTTTATTAACTCCAAAATTCAGTAAGAGATAAAAAATGAAAAACCATAAAAACAATGTGAGTTAGAAAATTAGCTCATTCCCCCAAAGCCTTCTACCTTTCCATCGTCGTCGGGACTCGGGGCTTGTGGACAGATGACAGGTGAGCAGGTAACAATTCTGTATTGTCAGCAGCCCAAAAACGTCCTTCTGACAATTATGCTGTCAGGAGGAGTAACGTATAAGTTTCCGTCAAATACATGGGAATTTGTCAGTAGTTTGGTGCTTACTTTGTGTCAGCTGGATTCCCAGTGGTGAAGCCCATTAATTAATTGCTCTCATATCACTCCAGTTGGCACTCACGGTACAGGGCCCCTGATTTGGTTGGGTTTGTAGGTATGTGGACTTTGGCATCCATCCTCATTCAGCTGAGAGCTAGCTACCTCTCTTGTGTGTTATAGTTTGGTTGACTAAGACCCACAATGGCTCACTGAGCTTAGGCTCTCTGTGTTATGTTCCTTGCTGGGACTTGAATTGAAAACAGTATCTCTGAATTTCAGAAGATGGAGGGGGGGACTTTGCTGGATTCTGCTGTGTTTCAGCTCACTCCCACTAGAACAAGGTAAGCCAGCATTCTGATAACTTCCATTGTATTTATCATATGGATTCATAACTTCATTGTAGTGGTAGAAAGGTTTAGAAAACATCATCATTGTCATGGGTTTGTATGGCATTTATAATGGTTTTATCTCTGCGGGGTGATTTTGTCAGGTGTGATCTTGTTATATGGAGCGGAAGAGTGAGTCTGAAGCTGGCATCAGGGCTGGTGAAGCCATTTGTATGCCATCTTAGGGCAGCTGAGGAACAATTTGATAAGGGTGGGTATTCAATTATACTGGAGGTGCCTGCTGGACACGAGAGATCGTGGTTTACCAAAGGTACAGTTGAAAGGTAGGCAGAACTTTTTGTATTCAGAGGAGTGGAGAAAAGATCAATTGATGTCAATTCCTAGTTTTGCAATTTTCATGAAGATTTTTTAGTTAGTAGATTGGATCTTTACCCATATGAGTCTTGAGTCCATTTCTGATGTTTTGTGATTCATTTTTAGTACATTTTGGAGTTGAGAAAAGATTAATTGTTGTCAATTTACAATTTTGCAATTTTTGCGAAGATTTTACAGTTGGTAGGTGGGATCTACCCATATGAATAATGAGTCCAATGCAGAGCTTTTCTGATCAATACTTTTTTGTAGAAGAATTGATGTCACTTCGGAATTTTACAATTTCGCTGAAGCTTTTATTGTTAGTGGCTTGGGATCTGCCCATATGTGCATTGGGTTCAAGTCGGAGCTTTATGATGCATGTTCTCATCAAGTCTCTTGCAATGCTTTGTTTTGTATAGGTTTGTCCGGTTCGTGAGCACTCCAGAGGTTCTTGAGCGGGTTAACACGATTGAACTTGAAATTTTACAGATTGCAGAATCGATTAGTGCCCAATGCAGCGAGGCTCTGGCGGTGAACACTTAACTATTGCTCCGAGCCTTTCCAATACATTGCCAGACTTCTTCCATGTCATGTCATTAAGCCATTTAACCTTTTTGGTTTTGCAGGCTGCTGATAAGCCTCCCAAATCTGGTGCAAGCAGAGCAACAGAAGGTGAGTAAATGTTCTGTGATTTAAATCGAAGGTTTGTCCATTACAGAGCACGTGAGCTCTAGTCCAAATGCTCTAGAATTTCATCTCTTTAATACCTCATTGCCACAGTTTCTTTCTGTCTTTAGCTTTTTGTGTGGCTAAATTTTCTATTCGTGTTCTGTCATTTGGTGATTGATTTTTTCCATAATTTCTAAATGTACTATTCGTATGTTCTATTGTAGTCATCTGTAGTATTGTGAACCTGTATATATTTTACTGTAACCAGATCTGATAAGATTTCCCAGCGGTGTTGTCATACTTTCGATACTATAGAATTATCCTTTGTAATGTCATGTGTAGGTCAATTGCCTCTTGGCAAATTCGCAAACTAAGAACCATTTTGATATTCTTGGGCCTTTAATATAAAGATCGGGAGTCATCCTCTTCCTCTCTCTCTCTTTCCTAATTCTACTTCTAGCCCTACCACACCTTGACTCTGCATTGTATGTTTGACATGGCCCTTTAACATAAAGATCAGGAGCCATCCACTTCCTCTCTCTCCTAAATCTACTTCTAGCCCTAGCACATCTTGACATCTGCATTGTATGCTCGACATGGTTTTGGTTTTATATCTGCACTACTTCTTGTGTTTCCAATGGCTAGTTAGTCACCTCTTTCTCTGCTTTTAGTAGGGTAGTGGTAGGAGGCTTTCACACCCCCACTGTGAATTCACATTGGCTGTACTTTTGAGTCCCATTGATCAAGTTTGTGATCACTCATTGGACATTAATAAAATTATCTTATCCTGTGTACACACAGAGCTTATATTGATGGATGTATAATTGAATACGTTCAATGTGTGAGCTACCCCTCTAATTAACAGTTTAGGACAGACTATTTCATCTTGTCCAACTCTTTCAAAGGGATTTACACTAGGCACATATGTATACCATTATCCATATCATTTATCAAACGAGAATTGATACAGATAGAGGCATATAAATAGTAAGTTACATTTTTTTCACTTTGTAGTTCTCTAGCTGAAAGTAAAATTATTCGAGTCTATTTTCATTTACATTTAAGGTAAATCTGAGCCAATTAATTTCTCACTCTTTTGTGAGCATTTGCTCTCTTTATGTCCTAAACTATGTAATCCTTTCCGTATTGCCATAGAACCTTGATATTGGAACCGTGGGCAGTAGGCACTTGTTGTTGGTTTCCTGGACCTTGGGAATATAATATTTGAACATTCAGGTCTAAACTTGTCTTTGTAGTCAAAGTTGTACTTTGTACTCCCATTTACAATCATATATAGGTACTGAGCATCAGCAGTCATGGAAGAGGAAGTGATATGTCATGACTCATCACTTCCTTGGCTTGAGTTGTGTGTGGAAATAGATATCTATGAGATAAAATAGCTGAAAGAGCTCATGGACCTTTGGAGTATATCAGGACTGCTGATTGATGTTGAAACTTCATTGAAGAACAATATGAAGAATGGAAGTGACATACACTGTTTTATGCAGAGTATAGCTGAGTTTTATAGGTTTGGCTGTAACTCACTTCTCTATGCTTGATAATAGTGCTGGGAAATAGCCTCAAACAAAGTCCCAATATTCTTGTATTTGATATATCATCTGCATAATCTTTTCTGCGTGATAAAGGTTTTTCTCAGTATATATGAGCCTCAGTTCTATAAATACTAGATTTGGATACAAAGGGCAATGCTCCGTAGATACAAAGTTCATGAGACATAAGTTGATTTCCAGAGGAAAGGCAAACCAGTAGGGTGTGGTCTGAAGGAGATTTTAAAGGGATTTACTATATTTGATGACGTAGTTGTTGCAAAGTACAAATAGTATTATTCTGTGAGGTGTTTTTCGCTATATAATTGAATATGAATGTGCTATTGGTATTTGGAAATCCTCCTAACTATCCTCAAATATTCTCATTGCTGTTCTTTCATAGAAAATACTCACAGGGGAAAGAGACGGTCATTAAGAAAGAAAACAGATGGGTCAAATAATATTTATTGACCTATACTTGGACATAGCAGAAGGTAACAATCAGTTCCCCTTACAAACAAATCAAACAACCCTGGCAGGCCTTAATTTGGTACTCACAAAGCTTAATTTATTATTCAGAGTCTGTCAAACAAGATGCCCAATGAATAATCACATTTCAACTTTAAAGATCAATAATCATGACTCTTCATCCATCTCAGTTTAACTTCCGATGGGGCAAATCCTTTTTGGCACTGGTGTTCTAATGGTTTCGTAACGAACATTATCTCTTGCATATGCAAGTCGTTTTGTTGGATGCAATTATTGTACTTTGTAATGCAACCAGCTTGTTGTTCCTCTAATTCTGTCATTAAATAGTAACCATCTATAAATAGATAGGGGCAAATTTATTAGTCCATCCATCTGACCCCATCACCCTATCTGACCTCATTTAAAAATGAAATTAACTTTTATATTAATGTCCACTAAAAACCAAATTAGGTCAATGGGAGTCAAAAGCACAAGTAATAATAGAAAATAAAGAATTTTCATTTTGAGGGCATCTCCTCCGTAAAATAAAAAATAAGCAGACGATTAGTAACAAATAAAAATGTGGTTAACCCAAAATAGGTAAACCCTCGACAATGAAGTAAAGTACAGGCCTAGAGAGGAAGACAAAGAGAACAAGTGATGCCACAATGGAGAGTGCAAGTCGACCAAACCACGAGTAGAACACTGAAGGCAGTGCAGTCTTTAGTCACTGTTTGAACTAGAGGGGGAGCCTATATTCCCATCAATCATTGTGAAGTCACTAGTATTGAGCTTGATAATGTCATTTGGAGAGTGGCTTAAACTAAGAAGAGCTGGCTGGGTGATGCTGGCACTCAAGAGCATTGCACAAAAGCTCTCCTAACATCTAAGGCAGAGAAACTCCAAACGAGGAAAAATCAGGTGATGTGCTTTGGGATCGAAAATTATGTTGGGCATGGCAAGAAGCAACAACCCTTATACAAGCCAACCATGTTTTGATTGATTTTCTATCGTCCAGACTCCATACTAATATCTCTAGTATTTCTGTGACACTCGATGCTCTCATTGGCCAAGATGTGTCAAAAGGTAAATGGTGGTTTATTGGGTCGGTGAAAGTGGGGTGTTGTTATTGCCCTCTCCAGGGTTTAGGTATCTCCAATGACATGCTTGTGCCTGTACTCATGTTTGCGCCAATGCTTGTGAAAAGCGGGTGGAGCTAGGTGTAAGTCTTGGGCAACTTTGGAAACATAGATGCTCCCTACACGTGGCCTCTTAAGTGAAGGATGACTTCCATAGCATGGCAAGATGTTTCCCATTGAATATCTCATGTATCACACTTGTCGCTTGCTCGTGTTGACCAAAAACATTCAATCGAAAAATAGATGTGTCGAAAGAAGGATGTGACCATTCTCTTAGATCTAGAGGAGCAATGAAAGGCATGCTGAATGAAGGTAACCACCTCTCTTTGAAAGAAGGCCAAGTATCTCTAGACTAGATAATGGAAAAAAGTAGAGAGGGATCCCTTTGAGTCTCGATAAAGACGATGAAATATGCTTTGGTTAACAAATGGGACACTTGAAAATGAAATGTTCCTCATCCTCAACTTCTTGCAGGGAACATAGTTTGTAAGTCATGTCTTCTTGGGGGATATGGTGATCTATTTGAATCACAACTGTTGAGAACATGCCCTCAACTAACCAAGAGGGATCTTAAGACCATGTGACCCATGTTGTCGTACATAGTCTAAATGATCAATAAGAACATCAATAACTTGTAAGAAATGTATTGCTTAAAAGGTTAGGTTGGGGATAAGAAGTTGAAAGGGATAAACCCAAGTAACCTAGATAAATTGTCATTAAATGTCTTTCCTAATTGCCCTATTAATGTCCCCTTTTAGGGAGAGAAGGTGAGGAGGGGCATCTAAAGAGTACTTTTAAAGGGGGGAGACGGTCAATGAGATACTCACAGACTGTAGGAGTAGAGAGGCCTTAGAATACCTACATCACCTTTTCTCCTAAAGTCTGTGAGAGGCAATCTCCTCAGAAGAACAAGTAAGGATACCTCTGCTTTCATGAGATTGAGTCACTGATAGATTGGAGTCTATGAAGAGAAGAAATAAACCTAAAGATGCTCTCAAGATGAAGGGGGTGGTCTCCAAACTCGAAATGGACAATATTTCGAACAACAATTTGTTTTCTGTAGATCATATGCTAGAGCACAATGGTTTGACCTCTCCACACATGCCCAATGAACAGGCCTTAGGTTTGGCCCCCAACATTTAAGCCATAGGGAATAGGTTAAAAAGATGCATCTTCAAGGGGATTTCTTGAGCCCCATAAAGATAGCGGTCCCACCCTGTGTAAAATGAGCTCCATGGGTCCACATGATATGTTTTCTTTTCTGTTTTGAGATCAGAGGGCCCAAAGAACTTACACTCCATAACCATTGTAGGTCCAGAAGATAGAAAGATTAGTTCCATTATATACAAACCATCTAACCCCAATACTCTACTTGCATTTACAAAGACAATGGGATTACATAGCATGACCCTTGTGGGCCCACTCAACATGAGTTTTCCAGTGTCGCAAGGCACAAAGAAACCACATTGGATATCCACAATAAGTTCATTAGGAACAAAGATCAGTCCAATGAAACACAAATAACCTTAAATATATAGTGACTTATGTGTACTAAGTACTATCATACTATATTGTGTCATTTATTTGATACAGGTCCATACTAGTTTACACACACACTCACTGTTTTAACTTTTGACTAGTGGGTACCTTGTCAACCGTTTAAAGTTCAACTTTAAGGTTGAAACTTATACAACAGAAATATTTCTTGTTGCTAGCTGTGCTGCAAAAAATGGCACGGAGACACCATAGTTTTAGCCTTTAAGATGTTTTGTCAGCATCTTCTATCTGGCAGATTGCATATGACATAAGTTTGTTCAGTTTTAAATGGCCCAATAAGGATTGTCAAGAATTGTCAACTTACCAACCTTCTAATCATCAAATGATATAGGCCATATGTAGCCTCTCTCTACAAAGTCACGTAGCTGATCTTTCTAATTGTAAGTTGCAATAGAGTAGATCTAGTTGTGGCATCTTTCATGTTGGTATGTCTATACTATATTGTGCAGTGTGAAGCCAAGTCTTTTTGTTAGGATTGCAGCTCTTGTGAAGACAATACACTAAATTCATTACGTGTGATCAAAGGCTAAAGCTTCCTCTTCTCTTGGTGGTGGCTTATCTTCCTTGGAGAAGCAAGATGACATAAATAACCTAAGATGTCATCCCTTGACTTACTACTGTTCAAGATCCATGTAAATAACCTCCAAATATCATTGTGATATTAATCTTATGCATCGAGAATTGAGGTTGTTGCAGTGGGTTCTTGTGTTCTTTCAGCTGCATGTCTGAATTTCTGAGTTTCTCAAGCATATTGCAGCAGAGATTCCCCATGTAACATGCCTTCCTTTCTGGTACCAACTCCTATGAGCTATTGATAAACAAGGCTATTCAAGGATGAGAGTTTAGATATGAGTTTTTTCTTTGATGTTGAATTTCTTTTGCAAGAGATAATATCAAGATGTCCTTATCTGCTATCATGTCTCTGCACAGCTTGTTTTGAAATTGAGGTCTTTGTTTAACTGATGGCTTTGCATGGACTTTTACAGCCAACAAGATGATGGTTGATTCAAACCTAGAGAGCGCAATTGTTTCTTTTAAGGTATGCCCAATGCAGGATTTTTTATATTTTACACCGATAGCTTATATGTACATCATTTTTCTGTCAGGCATGAGACCAGTAACTTGGGCATTGTGGTATAAAGTATTGGTTGAGGATTTTAGATAAGTTCAGCATAGGATTGGGTTATGATATGCATATGATTTTGTGTCAGCCAAGAAGAGAATCAGTTGATGAAGCCTTCCCTGCACAAGGAGAAAATTCAAAGTAAGGGCTCTTTCAATCCTTTTCAGATATGTTACAAAACAAAATCCATAGATTCTGCATTACTTCTGTTTCATATAATACTAGTTGGATGAGTATATACTATATAATAACACTGTTTTTCTTTCTATTGGTCAGAATACAGCTGTTACGTGTACTAGAGAATCGAAAAATGGTGTTGCAGAAAGAACAAGGAATGGCATATGCTAGAGCTGCGGCAGCCGGCTTTGATACTCAATATATGGCTGATCTAGTCTCATTTGCAGAGCTTTTTGGAGCTTTTCGTTTAAGGTATTACTACTAGAATTACATGTAGAATCGTATCTCATCAATAGGCCATAGGCAGAAGATAGAGAAATGCATTAACCTTAGAGTCACAAACTCAAATTGGTAACGTTGAGATGAAAGCAAGAGAGCTGGTTTCTACCTACTGGGTAGCCTTTACTAAGAAAATATATCGTTCATTTGCTGTGATGTTTATTATGAGAATCAGAGAATATATGTTAATTATTTTTAAAAGGAAGAAATGTGTCTTGGACTTGAGGAACTGACTGGTTGCATATCCAATAGGAAGGCATGCTTGAACATTATGGACTTACGTAAAAGAAAACAAGAAGCTGGGGTTTGGTTAGAGATGGAACTAAACACCATTGAAGATTGTTCAGTTCAAGCTGAGACTCCTGTTGTGGGAGCTTCTGGGATCATTCTGACCAGCAACTCTGTTGTTTGTCAGTCCAAGGTTCATCCTGCTTGTGATGACCCAAGCAAGCAAAGCAGTTTGAGTGGGACAGTAACCATGCCAAATGCAAATGGACACCATGCAAACTCAAATCATAATAAAGGTATTTTTTTGTTACTATTCCCTCTGCACTTTGAAGGATTTGGTACTCTGAGTTAGCTTTTGTCTTAAGGAATTGCTGACATGAATTGCAATGGATGCTTAATAACTAGATAATGAATCATCCACGGAGGAGATATCTGCAGGGATGGCTGGAGGTAATGAGTATCTTCAGGGCTATACTCAGCAGTCTACAATGCCTGCATGGCCAGCTCAGCCTCTGCAATATATGCAGAGTTTTCAATCTCATATTGCTGGGCCTGGACCTCCAATGCAAGGTTTTCATGGACTTCCAATGCAAAGCTTTCAGCTTGGTTCTCCATATTATCAAAGTTATCCTGGAAATCCTTACTGGCCGCAGCACATTGGAGATCCTCGATTTGGTCCAGCTCAAAGGGTAGAATCAAGTGGTTTGTCTAATGTGTCTGCAGGGTTGAAACAAAATGCTGCAGAAGAAACAGAGGTAGGAAGTTCCAAATCTGTCTCAAGATCTCAATCTCTCACAGACAAAGGTGAACATTCTGATCTGGAGAAGGAATCTATGGTTCGACATTCAAAAATGTCTGTTTCTTCACGCAGAAAGTCCTCTTCAAGAAGGAGAAGGATTCAGACTGGACGCTCAGGCAATAAGCGATCAGGCATGGTAGTGATTCGCAACATCAACTATATTACTTCAAAGGGAGATAATGGAATAGTTGAAGAAGATGTTTCAGACAAATTCAACTCTGAGAGTGATAGTGATTCAGGAGATGAACTTAAGCAGAAAGTTGACAATGTGATTGGTCTTTCTGAGAAAAGCCAAAAGCACACTGGCAGATTGTCAAAGAGAAAAGGATCTCACAACAAGAAAGATGGGGAGCATGAGCCGAGCACAGAAAATGAAGGTGTAAATGATGAGAATTCAAGCTGGCACCTTTTCCAGAAGTGTTTACTGAGAGATGATGAATCATCTGAAAACAAACCCACGATTGACAACAATGATTCCTTGCATGCAGTAGCAGAGGATGATAGACAAAAGTCTGCAACTAATAGTAATTACAACAATTTTGTTGGAGGCAATATAGGCACGCTAGACAGGTCAACAAATAGCCATGCTTTACTTGAGCGAGGAATGGGCATTAAAGATCACATGACCAGAGAAGATACTGGTTTGAAAACAATATTTGAATTAGAAGCCAGTAGTGGCAAAGCTATGCTAGAAATCAAGAAGACTATATCAGATGAGAAGTTGCTGCTTCCTGAGAGGGCCAATTCTACCATGGTTGAGAAAGATGCTGCTCTTACTTATCAGAGAGAGCAATTATCCAGTCATAAGAGGACAGCAACAGATGACTCATTTATTGTTTCTAAACAGCATACTGAAATGGAATTAGCTCATACAGATTCACAATGGGGTGCAAGGGTTGTTGATGAACACACAATTACTGAGAGAAGTGATCAACTGCACAGTGAAAAACGTTATGGGCGATGTTTAGTTGATGATTCTTTCATGGTCCCAACCAGATCTACAGTGCATGAGCATGTCAATAGAGAATGGATGACTGACATAAATATGGACTCTGAGCTTACACCAATTGATAAGGCCGAACATCCTTCCTATAATATCCCCAAAAACAAATCTGAAACTTCTGTTCTCTGGGAACCTGCTGAATTGTTTATGATTCCAGAGAGAAATTCTGAAAGAGACTCCATAAGTCAAGCATGGAATCCTGTGACAGATAATGATCCCCAAGATTTAGTCAACAGTGCTGATAAAATGTATCTTGATGAAGACTGTAATGGTCAGGTGAATCAACAAGGGTCTCTGCCAAGGAAACAAAATGATAAAATTGTCAAGGAAGTACCAGGAACGAAAACAGGATGCAAGGATGGACAGTTTAAAGCAACGGAAGAAGTCCCAGCAAAGAAAAGAGCTGAAATGGCTGCAAGGAGTGGAAAATCAACAAAGTCGACCCCATTGGCTGAAGCAAAGTTATGTGCCCAACAATTATGTTCCTTTAAAGCAGGTTTACAAAAGACTAAAGAGGAGAAGGTATTCATATTTTCTTTTTAATTTTCCCCAATTTTAACCAGTTTTTCTTTACAAAATATGAAAGGCGTTGGTTTGTTCTATCTGCATAGTTTTGGCTTATGGTCTAAAATATATTTCCCCTCAATAACATATATATTGCTAACATGATTTTTTTGGTGGAGAGCTTCTATTCAGGAAGAGGAGGAGAGGAAACGGATTGAAGATCTGAAGACACAGAGACAACAACGAATTTCAGGAAGGACAGCTTCAAGTGTAAATAAATTGACAACTAACTCCCATCTGTCAAGGCAGCAACAACTGAAGCCTATACCAACAAGTATATTATCTTTAAGTTTTCAGAAAAGTCGAACTACTCCTCGCCTAAGTGCTGCACATTCTCTTCTTGGGCCAGTCAAAAAAGTATCTAATGAAGCAATCAATAGATTGAGTTCGCATAAACAGATATCAAACCATTTGAGGGATACTGTTAGTCAATCCATTTCTTCTCAGTCTGGACTCAAAAGAGAAAATGCCAATTCCTCGAGACAGACAAGGTTAGTTGCTCCATTGAAACATACTGCAGTCAATGTTAAGAAGAGCAGTAAACAAGTTATTTCTAGCAAGACAGAAATCAGTGGTAATGTAAAAGCTAATGGTAAATCATCCATTTCTTCTAAGATAGTTACAAAGGTCTCAAATGAAAAGGCGATGGATTCCAATGGGTCAAATATTTTAAACAAAGAAAATGGCAGTATCTCTAATGTTAAGAAGAACAGCAACCAAGCTCTAGTTTTGCAGATGGGGAAACAGGGTGATAGATTAAAAGCCGATGGCGCAGTTTCAAAGTCAACTGCAAATGACTTGGATAACTTGAATTCAAAGAAAAACCAGTCACTTGCTGCAAAGAAGATCGCTTTACCTGTAGGAAAATCAAATGGCGGGTCCTTAAAAGTTCCCTTAGATTTGAAAAGAAGCCAGAAAAGTCACTCAGATAGTGCTGCCATGCAGGCCCTTTGCAATGGTGAAGAAAGTAACCTGGATAGTAATGCCATAAATATCAAGTGCAAGGAGGATACAGATGTATATGTTACAGAGAAGCATATTAATGATTCCAAATCACACAATGAGGAAAATAGTCAGCCACTGAAATCAGACTATAAAAAGACAGTAGAAGATAAAGAACAGGTAAAAAGCTCTCATCTAGATTGTAATTCTGGAAAGAAAGGAGAGGATTCATTCAATTCAGGGGATTTTGCTACTCCGGATTCAACCAGCTCATTATCTATCTTGAAGTTGGACCGTGTTCAGCAGTCTAGAGATTATCATGCCACAAAAGTGGAAGGTTTAATAGATGAAGGATTTGAAATTGTTGAGGTCGCTGAAGCTACCTCAACTCCTCTAACTGAAGTGGCTATATCAAATTCTCCCAATTCTAGGCAGCTTGATTTACAGCCAGATCGTGGGGACAACTTTCAAGCATCATCCTTCAAGATCCAGAAATGTGATCTTGAGGCACCTTCTGAATCAACGGTTGTGCATGCCTCATCTCTTGATGATCCAGCTTCAAACAGTTTTGAGTTCAGATTAACATCTGAAAATGATATTGCCTGTGAAGAAATAAGTACTCCAAAGGTAAGAATTTTTGAATTTGGCAATCCTCTTGCCATTTCCTCTGATTCTCCAAATGCAAGTCCACAGTTACAGAATGTGCCTGAGCTTCCACCATCAGCCTCCTCTGTAACTGACAATGGCAAGTCAGATTCAGCACATTCCCGTAGAAAGTGGGGCAATTCAGAAAACACTGCCAAAGGATTCAGAAGACTTCTGATGTTTGGCCGAAAATCCCGAACATCTCAAGCTGAAAAAGATGTGGCTGGCTCAAGAGGAGAACTAGTCAGCGTTTGATAAGATTGAGCTGATACCGAGAAAGGGAAATGAAACTAGCAATTAAGGTAATAACCGTGACTCTAACTTTACATGCTTTCAGAATTAGATTAGTTGGATGTCTTTTTATGCCATTTACGTACTGCTTTTTTCTGAATTCTTGTTGATTCTCTTTCAAAAATTGATTAATTTATGTCCTACATCTTTTAGATTGGTCAAAGCTAATATGACATGTGTGATTCCATTTTTCTATTTAGATCAATCAAAGAAAATACAGATAAAGACAAAGCGGTCAAGCGCTATAAGATTCATAAACCAATGAACCTCATCAATCCAAATCTAGAACCAGAATTACACTCGAAAATGTTACCAACTAGAAGAGGAAGATGGCACTTAACTTGATAGATCCAATGCACATATTATTCATAAAGAAACTAGAAGGTAGACGAACTTGAAAGCACATACAAAGACATAGACATGCCAAAGGATGCTATCAAAAGGTAGAGGAGAACGAACTGCAGACTTTAAAGATGCTCTTCTTGCCAAAGTATCAAAGCAAGTGTTACTACTACAAATTGAACAAAATCCATCAGCTCTTAAGGACTATGATACCTAATTCAGACTAGTCCACTCATTTTGAAATCCAACAAAGTTTAGCGAACCAAACATACATTGGCAGTTTCCACGAACAGCACTCTCCACTGTCTAGTCTTGCAGTGCACAATAGTGGAGGTTTTATTTGTGTTGATGGTTACATGGATCTACTCATTTTGTCCTGAAAATGGTCTTGAAAATAGAAGTAGCTCATATTTGGTGTTAATTGAGTTGGGCTTTAGTATTGCTGCTCAGTCTTTATAGTGCTATACATAGATCGCTCTAATTACTAAATATCCCATTGCTGCTGTTGTTGTTGTTCAGTATGACAGCTTCTCATCGTCTTCACAACTGTCTGGAACAAAGTCAGAGATGTAATAGCATGATGATGATGATGGATTACTGTTGTATTGGTTCTCTCCATGAATAGGAAGCCACTATGAGTTTCAAATGTTTATTTGTTATAAAGTAAATTATTCCCGTTTGTACTAGGGGAAAAAGATTGAATTAGAACCAGTGTGTATTGTATAGATGGAGATTTGTTCATATTATTGGTGGTGGAACTGCTTTTCCACCAAAAAATGGTTTTTACTATGATTGATTATTAGATCTGTCACGATGAACACCATGTGATCACTCTATATTGTATTATTAGGCAATTTGCCACTTAATTCTTTCAACTTTGCTGTATTATGAGGTGATTTGCCTCTTTATCCCATTCGCATTGGAGACGTAATAATTATCTTCTAATCTATCAAACAGAAACATTTTACCTTTGATAATTTACACCTTTTTTCTTTCTCTAGGCTATTATTGCTGACAAATTGGGTTTCTCTTCCTTGTATACAGTCAAAGGCATCTTTATCTTACAGGTACCTCTTCCAATTAATAATAATCAACCCTTATATATGGGCAATTTGTTGTTACAAAATTAATCCCATCAATGAGAGAGAATATGGATTATCTACTTCAAGATTAGCTTTTCTTTAAAATGTTAGGATCTAATCTCAATTGTTGGAAATATCTTTGTTATTGCCTATTGGTTGTTAATTATAGTTGGGAGCTACTCCAACATGGTCAGCTTTCTGGATTCTCCGTGATCCCTTTTGACCTCAATATGTCTCTTACAAACCTGGTGCACTCTGTGTTTGCTATGATCCAAAGAAGTTATTGTATTGGAATCGTCCTATTCCTAGGTTGGCAAGTTTATCATTGCAGGGAGGGTACTTGCTGTAGTGCATACCTTTTATTCTTCTATTTGACCCTGCATGCTTACAAGTTATAAAAAATGCTTCTGCCCAACCTTTTATCGGCTGCCTCCCTTGAACATACGTCTATTCCCAAAGTTAATTTGAAATTGTGTTGTAGGCTGAATGATGAACAAGGGATTAGTATCGCTGTTATTATGGTTGATGTGCGGTCAAAGTAAAAATGTTTGGTATGGAGCACAGATAATTTTCAAGAGTGCATGTCTAGTCTCTTTAAGTTTTTCTTTGGTGGTCCTCGCTCATGATAAAGAACAATCAGTGTATGTCTTGTGATGTTAATATTGTTCTTGAGATCTTAGTCTCCCCACACCCAAAATATAAGCACAAAAGATGAAAGATTGGTTATAATTTGCAACTATAAATATGCTATGTATGTTTTTTTATAATTTCGCTACTCATATATTAATTAGTATACAAAGAAGTACATTCTTGCTAGGCTATCTGTCAAGCCTTTGAAGATTATGCCTATGTTGGTTTTCAATAATAAGATATTTGATCATAATATTAGTATATTTATCTAGCCTATGTGATTTGTATATAACAATAGGAAGATACTAAATGTGGTTTTTTCCCCCTAGATTTCCGCATTTTGCATTCTGAATGCGGAGTCTTGTTTCTCTTTCTCCCCATGGCCGAGTCCCCACATTCCCACATTGCCACATCCAGTGCGGAGTGCACAACTGAGATTCCAAGTTGTTCTTCCATTATCTATATTTTTGCATTTCCGCAACCCACATGTGGATTGCAGAATATAGAGTCTTGTTGCTCTTTCTTCCCATGGTTGAGTTCTCTCATTTCCGCATTGCCACCCCTAGTGAAGAGTGCAGAGTTGAGTGTCCAAGTTTCCTTTCTGACCCCATCTAAGGATGTCTTGCTCATTATTGAATCTTATTCATCTACATTTTAACTCTTTTTCCAAGAGATCTAAGGCCCTTTGAGAAGTGAAGGGTGGCCATTTGTTTTGAGTCTTCCACATCCTCCATCCCTCTAGGTTTGTCCTCTGGTGATTCCCCTAGTATTGGTGGATTAGGTTCTAGTTTGAGGAGAGGAAATTGTCCTTGACTTCTAAGAGAGAGTGATTCACATTTAATGTGACTATCTGTTGCAACTTGCCATGAATTATCCCAGAGGAGTGCAGAGGTTCCATTTCAAACTTTCCATAAACAATGAGTTTGGACAACTTTTATGTTCCTTCACATTGTTCCAAATCAATGAGCCTGATCTAAGACCATCCATTGGAATGAGGTCTTGTTCTTCTACTTTTGCTGCATATTTTTGTGTCCAAATTTGACTCCATAATTCTTCCTTACAATTCAATGAACACTAGCATTGTTTCCTTGCTAGAACTTGCTAAGAGTCTAGAGATCCCTAATTTCCAAGCCTCTTGCATTTTGGGGCATGCAAACTTTGTCCCATGCCACAAGGGCCCATTTTCTGTCTTTGTTTGGCCCTCCCCACAGGAAAGAGCGTTGAAGACTTTTGATGGATTTGAGAATCTTGGCAAGGGTAGCTTGCAATGAGAAGAGGTACAATGGCATGGATTGCATAACAAATTTCAGTAGGTTAACCTTGCTTAAAAGATTGAGGAACCGAAAGGTCAAAGAGTTGAGCTTGAGGTCAAGTTTAGATAGAAGATCTTCACAAGAGATGTTTCTTAAATCATTTAAAATGAGGGGAGCTCTTAGGTATTGTTATCGCACAAGTTGTAGGTTGGGAAAGACCCGACCCAACCACCAAATGGCGACAACTTAGAGAACACCTACCCACTGTCACCTTAGGCAGGTATTCCCATCACTTTAGAGATGAAGAATCACCTTGTTAAGGTCCTAACCCGCACATAGGTAGATCAATGTATTCGGATGTAATAAAGGTCAATATTAATAAGACCTTTCAATAAAATAGAATAAGGCGGATGTAAGAAGACCTAATAGAAACCTTCAGCTTCTAGGAAGGATCTTCCTCTAGATGCTTTTAGTATAAATAAATTCGAGGGTATATGAGAACCCTAGCTTGGATGTGTGTGTAATAAATGACTGCTTTCGATTAGAGTTATGCCCCCTCGAAAAGACTGTGAACATTGCTATCGATTCAAAGTGCTATTTACGTTTCCATTTAAATTGAATCATTTACAATGAATTGTGAGATTTGGATATTTTCTTTGTTATTACGGTTATTTCCTAGCATTTTAGTTTTACATTGCATATTTTATATATCTGGTATCTTGCAAGTGGTATGGAGCACTTTCCTTGGCGAAATTGTGGGTATTTTTTTTTAGGTTAGAGATGTGTTTCGATGTATTTAAATAACATAATGATATGTCATTTAGTGAATAAGTTTGTGGTAGGGGAAGAATACATGTCGGAAATACAAGTGGTTCTTAAAGCATGCGTCGTTGGCCATCCTTGTAACCCTTGTTGGTACCCTTGGTGGTAGGCGCGCTCGGGCCCGGCCACACATTATTAGGACCGGCCTGAATTTCACAGAGACCTGCGTGAATAAACCTATCGATTAAGCGGTTGCTATGTAGTGTCATCGAGCGACTTTTCGGGAAGATACTCTCTAGTACACGGGTGGTCGGTTGAATACCTGACTAAAGGGTGCAGTATATCCTCCTTAGTTAGTGCCACGAGATATTGGGCCGAGTACTCGTTGGACCCATGCGCATTATATCAGGAGAGCTATAGCCACGGGGAGCAAACCCTTGTCACGTAGAACCACTGGAATACCTAACCAGCAGAACATAAACAACAATAAACAAATTAAACCGGCGAGATCAATAACCCGCATCACGTATTCGGGTTGCTAAGTAAAAAAAAAAAAAAAAAAAATTTGGGGATTTCAACAGCGCAACATTCTTCAGACGAAAAAACATAACCCAGCAGGTGTTAAAAAAAAGAATGGAAATTTTTTTCACCATTATTTGAGACCTATCCCATTAGATTCCTCTCTTACGCCCTCATCACTTTCCTCCCTTATCATTTTTTACGCAAAATTTGACCCCTTGTACCCTTTTGATTCACCCATTTTTTCACCATTATTTGAGACCTATTCATTAGATTCATCTATTTTCCTTATCACTTTTACCCATAACATTTTTCTGCAAAAAATTTTGACCCACGTCCGCGCCAACACTGAGTTCAGATCATCATGGCCCAAACCGGTAACCAAGAACTAGAGTCGCTTCAACACCACAGCAACATGGTTTACTTGAGACCCAACAAAATTACAACAACTTCGATTACTACTATTGCCTCCAGAGTGATGCCTCAGCAGATACCTCAGTCAGGATAAGCGAGTGAAGTCCGCAATGGCCGAGTAATATGAACTTGAATTTGTCGTTGTATCACTTTTCACCAAACTCAAAATCCCTCACCGATGACCCTTCGAGGATGCACCTAAAAGGCGAGGTGGGACTTCTTCCCATTCCTTTCAACCACATCACTTTCAAGGGACATAAGCCTTCCTTGGTGGATGTAACTAAATTTGATGGCTCGATTGCTTGAGTTTGGGTCACACAAATGGAACATTATTTCTCTCTCTACAACATTCACAGATGGCTTAGCCAAATTCGGGTATGGTGTTCTCCATCTAGATCAAGAGCGGCAATGGTGGCAATGGAGATAAACTTCCCGTCAAGGGTATATTTGCTTGGACCCAATTTGTTAGCGAGGCTTTATGAGCGGCGACGCGACACCAACCATTTTGGGCCGTTTGACAAAATTAAAACAATGGGAACACGATTCGAGGCTTCATAGCGCATTTGGCGTCTGGTTTTGAATAGGGGGCATGGCCGATGCTCTTTCGAGTGCTTTATCGATTGGCCTCAAGGAGGGAGGTTAGGGCCCATGTCCCTCATGGCTTTCGACCTACGACTTGGGTGGAGAGCTACAAAAAGCCAAAGAAGCACAACAAATTGTTTTCCTCTCAAAATAGTAAACCTTCCTTTTTCCCACGACCTAAACCAGTAAACCCCAATACTCCTTCCGCCCCATTAAAGATCCAAAATTGACGGTAGATGGGTGAGCGACAACTCAAAGGCCTATGTTATAGCTCTGATGACAAATATTTCCAGGGCCACAAATGTAAGGAACAAAGCTCTTTATGGCCATCTCGGGGATATTCAAAGGAAGGCAGTATTGACACTTCCCGATTCCCGAGTCACGAGCAAAATAAAACCCTCAACTTCGACCCTCACAACGAAGAACCCATCATTTCCCTCAATGCTCTCACCCGGCTTCTACGCTAAACTCTCAAGCTAATCCCGGTTATATCAAACCTGAAAAGGTCCTCATCATCTTGGTTGATAGTGGCGGCCTACAACTTTATTCATCGCCGCGTCGCCCAAGAAACCCAGCGCTATATCCATCTTGTTAATAATTTCCAAATCATGATTGCCAATGGTGGCTCTATGAAATGTAAGGTATTTGTGAAAATGTAAGCCTCCAAATAGTTGACTACAACCTCAAATCCATATGTTTGCTATTGACATGGGAGTTCGCGACGCATTGTGTTGGGTGCGAATGGCTCGGAGACTACAAGGTCCCATTCTCATGGACTTCGGAACTTAACCATACAATTTGACCAAAGTGACCCACAAACATAAATTTCAAGGCATCGCTGCGGGTTCTCACGAAATCATCACGGTTCTCATGCATGGAGAAATTGCTCAAAAAGGTCATTCGGTGTCATGGCCCAACTCCATGCCATTCAAACCACGAGAGATCTGCAGGTGCCCAAGATCTCAGCCCTCTTGTCTAAACATCAAGCGATCTTCTCCACTCCCAGGACTCCCCCTTCCATGATTGTCCATTATCATTCCATTCCCCTTGTCGAGGAAGACTTCCTCCTAACATGCGTCCATATCGCCACCCTTTGCCCAAAAGAATGAAATTGAAAAAATGGTCCGGGGACTCCTTCTTGCGGAGTCATCCGTCCTAGTACGAGTCCTTACTCCTCTTCAGTAGTCATGGTACTAAAGAAGAAGGTTCTTAGCGAATGTGTCGACTTCCGTGCTCTCAATAAACTCACCATCAAAGACAAATTCCCCATTCCGGTCATTGATGACCTCTTGGATGGCTTGGTGGTGCCCAATTCTTCCACCAAACTTGATCTTATTTCGGGCTATCCACCAAATCCGTTATGAAAAGAGTCCGACATTCCTAAGATGACCTTCGCTCATGAGGGCCACTGTGAGGTTTTTGGTCATGCCCTTTGGGTTGTGTAATGCCCCCTCCACCTTTGAGAGCCTCATGAACCATGTCTTCATCAGCCCGTCATTTTGTCCTAGTTTTCTTTGATGATATCCTCATATATAGCAAGACATGGAAGAAGACCACGACTCATGTGGATCAAGTTCACCGACTACTCTCTCGGCCTGACTTTTCCTCAACTTGATCCAAATGTGCTTTTGGTGCATCGAGTAGAATACTTGGGTCATCAGTGGGCAAGGATAGCGTCGAGGTGGACACAATGAAATTGAAGCTATGCAAGATTAGCAGCACCCTAAGACTCTCAAAAACTAGCGTGGATTTTTGGAGAGCCTCCGCGGTTATAAAGTTAGGTCAAGAACTATGGAAAGATGCGGCACCTCATGGCTCTCCTTATAAATATTTCTTTCACTTGGACTCTAGCCGGTGCTCAAGCTTTTCAAACTTTGAAGATGGCCATGTGCACCACTCGGTTCTGGCCCTTCCCGACTACACAAAAGAGACATTTGTGTTGGAGTCTGACGCATCGAGGGAAGGCATTGGTATCCCTTATGCAAAGCGAATTGAGCCAGCCTTCTGAGCAAACAAGCATGCGAAAAGAATCTAGGCAAATCTATTTATGAAAAATGTTGGCGATTTGCATGCGATTGAATTATGGCGTCCTTATCTCTTGGGAATAGCGATTTAAAATAAAGACGGACCATCAAAGCCTCAAATACTTTACACAGGAACAACATTTCCTTCCGGGAGCAACAAAAATGGGTCATTAAGCTCTTTGGCTATGATTATGAGATCATTTTACAAGAGAGCCGAGGAACAATGTAGTGGCGGTCTGCTTGTCACGGAAATATGAAGCGAAGGATCCCTTTTTCTCACGTCCTTCATTGTACGATTGGTACACCAAAGGCATTACACCGAGGAATGGGCTGCAAGACCCCAAAAGTTAGCATCTAGTCGGTAAGCTGAGCAGAGCCACGAGCTCCCCGGGGTACTCTTGGCTCAGTGATGAGCTTCGATATAAAGGTAGCTTGTATTTAAGTAAATAATCAAGCTCAAATCCACGGTACTCTCGAGCTTCATGCTACACCCATTGTGGGGCACTCGGGGTTCACCAAACATATAGCCAGTTAATCGTTCCCTTTTCTGGGATGGTATGAAGCGGGACATCCGTAAGTTCAATGGCTGAATGTGGGTATACCAACGCAACAAGGGAGCTTGATCAAATCTCCAGGCAACCTCCAACCACTTCCAATTCCCCACGATATTTGGAAGGATATATCTATGGATTTTATTACGAGCTTACCCAAATGGGGGTCGTCGGTGATAATGGTGGTGGTGGATCGTCTTTCTCAAATATGCTCATTTTTTGGTCTACTTCACCCACACCCATTTACTGCATCTACGGTGGCCAAATTTTCATGGATCCCGGGGTCTTCAAGCTTCATGGCATGCCAAACTCTATTGTTTACGTCGGACAACTTTTACAACAATTTTGGCAGAAGCGTTTAAGCTACAAAGGCACGCACAATTGCATCTCGGCTTCGACATCATCCCAGACCCGGATGGTCAAGCGGAAATTAGTCAACAGGTGTTTGGAAACCTGTCGAGGTGCTTTGCATCGAGAAAAACAACACCAGTGGGCTCAATGGTTACCTAAGCCGAATGGTGGTACAACACTACATACCATCTGACACTCACATGACTCCTTTTGAAGCGGTGTATGGGCAGAAGCCACCATCGGTTCTCATACTTACCGAGATTTACCTCAAAGGTATAGGTGATTGACCAAACACTTACCGTCGAGAGGGATATCCGCCGTACCCTTAAAGAGAACTTGGTCATGGCGGTATAATGAAGCAACAAGCGGTCAGGTGCATTTCCGGAGCGTCAATTTGTAGAAGGGGATCAGGTTTTTTCTGCGACTGCAACCATATAAATAAACTTCCCTCAAGGTCGGCGTATGTTAGAAGCTAGCACCCAAATTTATGGCCCTTACGGTTCTAAAGCGTGTGGGACAAATTGCATACCAGTTAGCTCTACCCGGTCGATTCGAAGCCATCCGGATTTTCATGTTTCACCGAAGAAGGTGTGATTGGAACTAGGTGCCAACTAAGCCAACCTTCGAGTTAGGTGAAGAAAGGATCCATTTTAGCTACAACGAAGCAGTTTTGGATTGAGGAGGGGCGTCGCCTACGTCCGTGAACCATCAAGGAGATACTGAAATGCGATTGGAAGGAGAAAATATGACTCAGCGGAGACACAACTTGGGAACCGTACCGATGCCATAGCAGTTTCCACATCTCACGTGCTTGAGGGACAATCGCTTTTAAGGGGGCGAGAGCATGTGGAGTCCCTAGCCAGCACATGGAGTTAGATCAAAGTGTTGGATGTAATAAAGGTCAATATTAATAAGACCTTTCAATAAAAATAGAATAAAAGCGGATGTAAGAAGACCTAATGAAGCTTCAGCCTAGAAGGATCTTCCTCTAGATGCTTCTTTTAGTATAAATAGGAGTTGAGGTATGAGAACCCTAGCTTGGAAGATGCTTCTTTTTAGTATAAATAGGAGTTGAGGGTATGAGAACCCTAGCTTGGATATTATTGTAATAGAGTGCTGCTCGATTGGAGGTTGCCCCCTCGAAGAGGCCTGTGAACATTGCTATCTGATTCAAAGTGCTATTTCTGTTTCTATTTCGTGAATCATTTCTGTGAATTGTGAAGATTATGCTGGATATTTTACTGTTATTCTGTTATTTCTAGCATTTTGTTTCTGTTCTGCATATTTTATATATCTGGTATCTTGCACACCTCAAGGGGGGAATCCCAAGTGACCCTAGGGGGAAATGAGACGAAAAGTGAAATGATGGAATTGTAGCCCCTATAGGTCAAGATACTAAGCACGAAATGGCTTGGGAAAAAGTGTTGGTGGTAGCCAAAAGTTGCCAAGATATCAGAGTACCTGTAAAGAGTGATATACCTGCCCGAGACATAAGAACAAGCCAAGTATATGTGTACAATGTTAGGTGGACAAGCAAATTAAGCTTGTTGTCCTTAATTGCAGCAGTAAACAATGATGTATATCAGCAACAAAAGATAATGACAACTGCAAAATAAAGTTTCTCAAAGTTTAGTGAAAAGTACAAGAGACGAGCTAGCAAATTGACTAGTTTAGTTCAAGAAGATAGCATAAAACTTTAATAACAATGTAAGACTGTGTAAACAAGTTCTGCAGAAATAATTATCAGCCTTATGTCTGTAACAAACAAATTATTACAACAGAGAAATCAACCATCAAAACTTGCCAACAATCCACCCAAAAAGTGCGCTAACCATAGTAGATTAATGTGACAATTTTTTAACAACTTTCAACGGTTGAGTAGTGAGTTATGAATGAAAATGTAAGAGGGTTTCTGCAGCCCTAATGGCTGTAGATGAAACTTTATAACAACAACAAGAAATACTTAGCAAATTGAGATGCCCTAGTGGCTCAACCAAGTGCATAAAGAATAGAATTGATTCCAAGTTAGAAAAT
This sequence comes from Picea sitchensis, assembly GCA_010110895.2. Taxonomy (NCBI): domain Eukaryota; kingdom Viridiplantae; phylum Streptophyta; class Pinopsida; order Pinales; family Pinaceae; genus Picea; species Picea sitchensis. The sequence goes on along the minus strand of SNQJ01S0000064.1, from coordinate 724,376 downwards.
CTCAAAAGAATGATTTTTCACGTTTACCGAGGCAAGTATTTTACATCTCCAATGCAAAAATCAGATTAGTTCCTTTAATATTTGGGTGAATAGAGTCTTTAAACACAAGTTGGATCAACAAGATACTTGGGGGTGTAAATACTCTTACTCCCTAGGGCATGCTAATCAAACTAGGGTAAAATCTAGGAGGGTATACACACTCGTATTCCTCCTAGCAACCCTTGTCCAAGAATAACTTATAAACTTAGAAAATGAGATGAAGCTTAATGGAGAGTGTATACAACATACTCCTCCTAGGGTTTCCCCCAACAACAACCAAGAATAAGCAAGAAATAACTAACATGTAGATTTTTCCTTATCAATTCCAAGAGAGAGAGATATCAAACCATAGTTTCACCAAACAAATCACCATCCAAAGCAAGAACACAAGCCTTCAAGGGGTGCACATCACTTCACTTCATTCAATTACCAAGAGATAACACCAAAAAACATTTGCACAAGAGATAAACACCAAGAATCCTCAAGCATAGCAAAAATTTCAGCCAAGTACTTCTCACAATGGGAGAGTTATGTTATGAAATGAGATTCAAATGATCTCTATTTATACCAAATGTCTTAAAGATTGTTTGTCCACAAAAGCTAGGGTAAACACAAAATAATGGGGCAACAAACCTTATTTTTCCCCTTTACACACATAATATTATTTAATTTTACTTTTGTACATGAAAGAAAACCCTAAATCATGACGTCAACCTCCTTTGAGGCCACATTTTGGCACTTAGGCTAAGTTGTTGGGCTTGGAGATAGGTTTGCTAGGCTTCCAAAGGCCATATGTACTCAATCCTTGCATTTTCTTCACGGCCAAGGCTATCCTTCCTCCAAAACGTGCCATGTGTCCTAATCACCACTCAAAACCCCCTCAAGCATGACGTCAAGCCCCTTAAGGTGACGTTTTTGGCCTCCAAAGCAAGTTGTATGACTTATGAGGGTATGTTGAGGTTGTCCAAGGTGTCTTCTAGGCCTCCAAATTCAAGTCTCTATGATCCGACATGTGGGCCCTCAACATCCAACCTGTGGGCTTGAAACCCCATGGAAGCCCAAGCTAGACTTGTTCCTCCAAAACTGTCCACCAGCTGGGTCCTGCAAAGACAAATGGATACGCCCACGAAGGATCTCAAGTCAAAGCATCATGATGAGTAAAGAAAATCAATAAAAGAGCCATCTAAGCATGTACATATAAACTACCTCATCAAAATAAACTAATGCTCAAAGACCCTATGCAATTTACTAAGTTTGAGTATGGAAGGGTTGACAAAATGACCTATTGGGTGAATTGTCCCTTAAGTTTAGGGGTGTTTTCCGAGGGGACCTCCTTCTAACTCATGTGGATGATGTGCTATGGATGAGGGGAAACATTTTGGGCATGGGGTTCATGACATACAAGGGGTTGTAGTGTCTCACTCATGGGTGCCTTTGTAGAGGGTGTGTTGCACCTTAGTTTTCAATTCATCCTTTTTCCAAGCCCATTCTTTGCCATTAGTTAATTAATTGTCCAAAACCTTGCATGCTCCTTAGAGTGAAATCGATTAACTTGGGGGGAAGCACCATAAGGCCACTTGAAGCTAGAGGTACACATAGTGCCATATGCAAGGAAAGAAAGGGACACCGCATGAATGTACATACCTCAACAAGTGGGGACATTTATATTTATGTGTTTGCTTATGCAGGTCTTTGATTTTTTAAGAGAAGTGTTTCATTTCTCTCAAGACCTATTTGGTTGAGCATGTGGAAGGTTCATAATCAAGATTTTATCTTTTCCCAGCCACAAGCCTCTAAGCCTTCAACCCCTTCTTCCCATGAAGTGAGGGACAACCCCTTCTTGGGTCAATACACTTGTAAAACCCAAAAGGTGAGGAGATGAGGGGATGAAGTGTGGAAAATGGCAAGTATGGTCAGGAATGGCAAGGTGACTCGTCAAAAGGACCTCTCAGTGGCATACCTATCCCTAAGGGTGACCCACTTACTAGAGCGCAATGTCAACCACCAAGGTGAAATAGGGCAGAACATAATGTCCAAGAAAATGTCACATAAATCAAAAGCAGTAATAGATGTTGTTATCACATAAAGTTGTCATGGGTCATATGTAGTTGTTGTTAAGACCTTAGTCTACACTTCTGCCCCGTCTCTCTCTTTCTTGCATACCTTCCTATAAGTTTTTCCTCTTTTGGTAGTCAGGCCGGTCAAGTATGTTGTATGTGCAAGGAAAAAATATGAGCAAAATGCAACATTCAGAGCAGTCCGTTTCGGCCTTGAAATACAAGAAAACAGACAGGTTCAATTTTCAACGGTGGAGATCCCATGTACAGTTCATATTAACGACTCTCGTGCAATCAAAGTTTCAAAGTTGCACGAGGATTAACGACCAGACAAAATCCCCGAAGTGTCGAAGTCCTGAAGTCCCGAAGTGATGAGAGGTTGCCACGTTAACCGGGAGAAAGTTACTTCGAGAGATTTCCATGCTCTATATCCCAAAGTTCCGAAGAGCCGAAGTTTCGAAGTGACGTCAGGCTGCCACGTCGCTTCGGTCCCTACCACGTCACATGTGTTTTTCAACTCAGCACATGTCACTTGCCTTATGTGACACATCAACAACCGTGACATCATATGACATCAGGCCACCATGTCACTTCGCGACATTTTCACTCCGAGAGTTTTCCATTCAGAGCAAGCACAGTTCTCAAAAACCCGGAGCCCCGAAGTCCCAAAATATTTAGATAAAAATGACTTAATCCAAGTTTAATTAGTGATAAGCACACGCTAATCAATTCACGAGTTCGGCACCCCGGGAGTTATATACACTTTGTGTTCAAAATCTCCCAAACTTCAAAGTGTCGAAGTGACGAGAGACTGCCACATCACTGTGGGAGAAGGTCGCTTTAGAAGATATTCATGCTCTGTGTTCAAAATCTCCCGAGCTCTAAGAAATTTGCGCCATCGCTAAATATGGCTAGGGGAGTTCTAATATGGTAGACATATAGAACTTTAGAAGGGGAACTAAAATAACAGGGCTACCCAGATCACAGATTGCGACAAGATCGATGACCACACTTCATTGCGGGGACAGAAAGTGCTCGAACGATAAAATCCTAGAGCGGTCTCGCAATCGAAGCCATGGTATAGCTAAAGAGGTACGTGGCAATTGGTGGTGGATTGCGGGGGTCGAAGCAGTGTGGATCCAAACCGCCCTTGAAATATTCCACAATCATGTGCTTATATAGGGTCCAATTTGAGGGCAACACGTGGCAACAAAACTAGGCATTAAGCCTCATCCTGATCTCAAGGAGAAATCAGTTAATGAAAGAAGGACCGGTGGTTGAAAAATCGACTACCCCCTTAAATGGAAGCATGGAGGGCCTGACCAAGGAGACAAAAAACTGCCAGCCTGAAGTACCATAGATGGAAGTTTTTCCTGTAGGCCCATACTGATCCGAGTTTCCTTCTGACAGAAGGAACAAGACATACAAGAGAAGACCTGCAACACTAGAGAAGAGGCGCCCAAGCAACAAGACATGCCATTCATTTTTGTTAGAATGGTTTCCAACATGCTCCTTGATTTTAGCAGTTTGTTAGATTTGTTGGTACATATGTTAGGCTTGTAGATTTTCGTAGAGAATCCTAGGATAGGAAGGCCAACTCGCACTCCTAGGTGTTGTTTACTATTTTTATTACAAATACATCATATGAATGATATGAAAGAAGGGGGTCCAAGACCGGAGGAGGGTTTTGAGTAATGTTTATGACTGTATATTTCAGTTTGTAAGCCGGAGGGGCATGTGGCTGTAAATTGTATGTTATTGAAGATTCATATGAGTTGTTATATCATATTTGTCTTCTATGTTCTCTATCCTATTCTTCATCTTGTTTGAATGTATTGTTGATTTTAAGGATTGAAATTTTCCTTTGATTGATAGATTCTTGATGCAATAGAGGATCTGTTGTAAGCTTTCCTATTTATCATTGTTACTATTCAGATACATCTAAATTCTCTTTGCAGAGAGGATCTCTGCTTAGCAAATATTCGTCTTTATGTTAGATCTGTTATTCTTCTCTTCATCATTTTACAAATCTTTTGTCTGATAGGCAACTTAAATGCCTTCATTCAGAAGAATGTTTATGACTCCATAGCCCAATGGTCCATCAGTGATATGCAATGATATTTGTTGTCTTTTCCTTTCTTTAAAGTCTTGCTGATCCCTGATTTCAAACCTGTTCAAAACAAATTCTATGTTACCAAGTTTACTCCCATTTGCAGTTTAGGGTGAATCTTGGAGTGATAACAGATGTAACAAACTCAAATTCCTCAAGTATTGAAATGACACTCACCATAATACCTGACTTGTACCTCATGGAGAAAGACCCAATATCTTCTGGAGGCCAGAGGATGTGGTGGATACCGTCATGATCAACCTGGAGAATGGTGGTGAGGTGGGTCTCCATTTGTGCAAGTGGACACTACTGGTCAAGCTATCTTTCAGTACTCCATGCCTGCAACCTGAGGGCCTTGCGACATCATCTCCTTGGTTATCCCACAAAATGGGGATAACATCTAGCTCCTACTTGGGGACATGTGCTCGTCGTAGAGTGTATGAGAACCACAACATCTCCTGGTAGACCTATGCCTACATTGAAGAAAAAAACTATAAAATCTAGGGTGGTTCTATCACCCTTCATCCATATATATCAAAATAAAGAATGAAAAGTAATCTAAAAAAGAATTTTTTAGCATTTTTTCAAAAAATTACAAACTAAGTATGAAATCAATGTACAAGTAGAGCAAAATGAAATATGAAATGCATCTAAACTAACATGAGAAATCAAGATAAAAATGCAAGGAAATAAATATGACCTACCTACTTACCTGGGGCCCGGGCCCTGAAGAAGTCAAGTGATCTAAACATAGGGCCGGAGAAGAGACCCATCCAATGGCAATGACATCTTCCTTTTGTCCAAAGCTATCATGTGATAATTCTCTTTCTCAGAATTCTTCTTGATGATGTAAGGGCCAAGCCAAGAGCCGTCATCCTCCTGGTCATATTTACGCTTTCCATTCTTCTTATCCCACATGAATGCAATACTTCCTTCACTGTAGTTGATGTAAGATATATTCTCAACGTAAGGATAGGAAGGGGGCCCTGTATTGATTGCATTTTTGATGGCTTCTTCACGTTCTTTGTCCTTATTATCTTCTTTCTTCAATATTTGGATATACCTTGGCTCTTTCGCTCAAAACCTTGCAAGTTTTTCCTTGTATTCATCTGTCCTTGGGAGTAGCATGTCTATGCAGTCCACCTGCATGAAAGTTGAATCTTGTGGATCATACTCAATGGTCTTTGGAACCTCATTGAACTCACACTCACTTGTATAGTCATGACCATTGGGGTCCGCAACATGTTTGTTGACCCATTCTCAACTATATAATATCTCAAAGGTGCCATCCCCCATGGGGATGTGTGCATGGGTAAGATCCATGCTAAGAAAACCTCCAAGAGAAACATACCAAATCCTTGACAAGAACACCCCCCAAGCGTCTATGCCATCAATCACTACTATGTTCATAAGGAGGCTGATATGCAGAAAATCAATTAGGAAGACTTCAAATTTCTAACATATTCCATGAACCTTGACCCTTTTAGAATCAATGCCACACACATTTTTGTATAGTTGGGTCGTTTTCAAGCCAAGTTGTTCCATCACCTTCAAAGACATGACATTTGTTGAGGCCCCATAATATAGCATACAGTTGTTTAGGCGGAGGCCATTCATGCCCAAGGAAAGATAAAAGGGAGGGTTAGTATCCTTTTGTCGATCAAGATACATGGTGTTCAAAATGATTGGAGGATCGTCCTTCTTGGTTGCTACCTGTAATAGTTTCAAAATTTCCCTCCTCACAAAAGGGATTTTTCACATCTCTGTTATAGGGACCGTCATATTCAACTTCCCAAACCTGGATGCAACATCTATGTTCAACTGAATCTCATCTTTTGTAGGAGTTGGCTTTGGAAACGACTCATGTACTAGAGGTGGAAGTGGTGGGACCACCTTCTCTATAGATGGAGGATTAGTGATTGCCTCCGGTTGAGGTAAAGTGGAGGGTTGCGACGAAGGGATTGAAGCCTTATTTCTTCTAGTCTATGACAAAAATTCCCTCTTCCTCAGTGCCTTCCTCTGATCATCTGTTAATTGAATTAAAGCCCGAAGTCTCCCCTCTCTTTCCCCTCGTCTTCTGGAAACATCAATCTGTTCCTGTGTGACCTCTTCCTCTTGGAAGTTACATATCATATCCATGAAGTTCATATTTTCAGGAGAACCTTCGTCTCATCGAAGACACTCATCCTATTGGTGAGGTTCTTGGCATGGAAGACACCATGGTGTCTGTTATGTGTCAACCATTCCAACTAGTTTCGAAGTATCATGGGCCTTTGATTTTTGTTGAGGCCTTGGTTTCCAACCTATGGCATCTCTTTGTTGCCTAGTAAACTGAGGTCTGGGGGCAGATTGATTCCTCTCAATAGTGGTTAATCAACCCATGGTTTGATTATGTGCTTGCACAAACTAAGTAATCATCTGATCTATCTTCCGAGTCAGGAGGGAAATTGGATGAGGAGAACTGCTACTGGAAGGTTTAGTGTTTTTCTCTTCCTTGACACGAGGATACTAAAAAGGATCAACTTTTGACTCAAGGAGGTTCTCTTCAATCTCTAAACTGTTCTCTTTGGCTTGTGCCAAGGTGGTGGGATTCTTGTCCTTCAGAATAAAACACAAGTGCCCATTGAATGCATTTATGTGAAGGAGACGAACAATTGCATATGTAGGGCGTAGATCTGTCGGGATTTGACTATACAACTTGTCATACCTATTGTCAAATTCACTCACTGTCTCATTCTCCTTCTTCTTAATATGATTGAATTGAGCTAGAAGCATTGCATTATCTTTCTTCGTTGTCCATATTTTCTTGAAAAATTTAGCGAAGCCTTCATAAGATGCAATGTAATTATCAGGTAAGTGTCTAAACCACCTATGAGCATCTTTGGTTAATGAAGAGGCTAGTAGCTTCATTGCAACATCCTCATGTTCCACTTCTACATTTTCCATGTCTCGGCCTACGACATAGAGATAATCGTTTGTAGTGATGACATTGTTTCCCAGAAACTTTGACAACCACTTGTGAGACTCTTTCGACATTGTGTTGGGGCATCCAGGGATGGTGGCCATATTAAGGGGTTTGTAAAGGTCCTTTGCCCAAGGGTGAGCCATTGGGGAAAGGGGAAGGGTATCGTGGAAAAGGGTTTTGACAATGATATACTTGAGGGGAGGCTTTCTTCGATAAACCTTAGAAGGTTTGAATCTCCCTGGGGGAAAAGGATTAAGGGAAGAAGGGTTTTGGGAAGGTGGAGTTGCTAGATGAGCTTCAAGAAGAGCTCATCGAAAGTGAAAAGGGAACGTCCTTTAGGTGGAGTCACTAGGAAAGCTAGGGAAGAGGCTTTGAGATAGCTCACTAAAATTCCATTAGGGTTCGAAAGATGATTCAAAATCGTCCATGGAAATGATGCCAAAATGTTATCAGACAAGGTGTAGGTTCGGAAAAGCCTGACCCAACCACCAAATGGAAACAAATTAGAGAAAAATTACCCACTATAACCTTAGGTAGGTATTACCGTCACTTTAGAGATGAAGAATCACCTCAAGGGGGAAATCTCGGGTGACCCTAGGGGGAAATGAGACGGAAAGTGAAATGATGGAAGTGTAGCCCCTATAGGTCAAGATACCAAGCACAAAAAGGCTTTGGAAAGAGTCTCGGTGGTAGCCAAAAGTTTCCAAGATATAAGAGTCCCTGTAAAGAGTGATATACCTGCCTGAGACACAAGAACAAGCTAAGTATATGTGTATATGTTAGGTGGAAAATAAAGTTAAGCTTGTTGTACCTAATTGCACCAGTAAAAAATGATGTATATCAAAAACAAAAGATAATGATAACTGCAAAATAAAATTTCTCAAATTTTAGTGAAAATTACAAGAGACAAGCTAGCAAATTAACTAGTTTATCTCAAGAAGATAGCATAAAACTTTAACAACAATGTAAGGTTGTTGTAAACAAGTTATGCAGAAATACTTATCAGCCTTATGGAAGTAACAAAATTTTTCTTACTATTATATTCCGGTGGATTATCTCAAGTGGATGGGTGTCTTTGTTTGCTCGAATGAGGCTCCAGGGTCGAATCCCTAGCCAAGAGCTTGTTTAGGGCCTCACTTGATGTCACCACCAGGTTAGGCCTGTAATCAGGCTGAATGGTTTATCTCCTTTACCATCCACGAAATATGGGGAAGCACTCGGGGGTTCTTGTGTTGTATTCCCAGGAAAAAAAACTATTGGTGGGTTAGCTCAAGTGGATGAGTGTCATTGTTTGCTTGAATGAGGTTCCAAGGTCGAATCCATGGCCAGGAGCCTGTTTAGGGCCTCACTTGATGTCCCCACCGAGTTAGGCCCATAATCATGCCAAACGGTGTACCCCGTTTACCGTCCATGAAATGTGGGGAAGTACTCAGGGGTTTCCCGTGCTGTATTCCCCCAAAAAAACAAACAAACAAGTTATTACAACATACAAATCAACCGTCAAAACTTGCCAACAATCCACCCAAAAAGTGCGCTCTCCTTAGTAGATTAATGTGGAAAACCTTTAACAACTTTCAATGGTTGAGTAGTGAGTTATGAATTAAAATGTAAGATGGTTTCTGCAGCCCTAATTGATGTATATGAAAAGTTATAACATCCACAATAAATACTTAGCAAATTGAGACACCCTAGTGGCTCAACCAAGTGCATAAAGCATAAAATTGATTCCAAGTTAGACAATCTCAAAAGAATGATTTTTCATGTTTATCGAGACAAATATTTTATATCTCCAATGAAAAAATCATATTAGTGCCTTTAATATTTGGGTGAATAGAGTCTTTAAATAAAGGTTGGATCAACAAGATCCCTAGGGGTGTAAATACTCTTACTCCCTAGGGTATGCTAATTAAACTAGGGTAAAATCTAAGAGGGTATACACACTCGTATTTCTCCTAACAACCCTTGTCCGATAATAACTTATAAACTTAGAAAATGAGATGAAGATTGATGGAGGGTGTATACAACATACTCCTCCTAGGGCTCCCCCCAACAAGAACCAAGAATAAGTAAGAAATAAATAACAACATGCAGATTTGTCTTTACCAATTCCAAGAGAGAGATATCAAACCATAGTTTCACCAAGAAAATCACCATCCAAAGCAACAACATAAGCCTCCAATGGGTGCGCACATCACTTCACTTCATCCAATTACCAAGAGATAAAACCAAAAAACATTTGCACAAGAGATAAACACCAAGAACCCTCAAGCATAGCGAAACTTTCAACCAAGTACTTCTCACAATGGGAGAGTTATGTGATGAAATGAGATTCAAATGATCTCTATTTATACCAAATGTCTTAAAGATTGTTTTTCCACAAAATTTAGGGTAAACACAAAATAATGGGGCAACAACCCTTATTTTTTCCCTTCACACAAACAATATTATTTAATTTTACTTTTGCACATGAAAGAAAACCCTAAATCATGACGTCAACCTCCTTTGAGGCCACGTTTTGGCACTTCGGCTAAGTTGTTGGGCTTGGAGATAGGTGTGTTAGGCGTCCAAATGCCATATGTCCTCAATCCTTTCATTTTCTTCATGTCCAAGGCTATCCTTCCTCCAAAACATGCCATGTGTCCTCATCACCACTCAAGACCCCCTCAAGCATGGCGTCAAGCCCTCTAATGTGACGCTTTTGGCATCCAAAGCAAGTCGTTTGGCTTGTGAGGGTATGGTGAGGTCGTCCAAGGTGTCTTCTAGGCCTCCAAATTCAAGTCTCCATGATCTGACATGTGGGACCTCGACATCCAACTTGTGGGCTTGAATCCCCATGGAAGCCCAAGCTAGGCTTGTTCCTCCAAAACTGTCCACCAGCTGGGTCCTACAAAGACAAATGGATACACCCTCCAAGGATCTCAAGTGAAAGCATCATGACGAGTAAATAAAATCAATAAAAGAGCCATCTAAGCATGTACATCTAAACTACCTCATCAAAATAAACTAATGCTCAAAGGCCTTCTGCAATTTACCAAGTTTGAGTATGGGAGGGTTGACAGAATGACCTATTGGGTGAATTGTCCCTTGAGTTTAGTGGTGTTTCCCTAGGGGACCTCCTTCTAAGTCATGTGGATGATGTGTTATGGATAAGGGGGGAAATTTTTGGGCATGGGGTTCATGACACACAAGGCATTGTAGTGTCTCGCTTATGGGTGCCTTTGTCGATGGTGTGTTGTGTTAATGTTTGGACAACATCGGGAATACATTCTTCCACACACACACACACACATATGACATGATATTTATAATACAAGGTATACATGATGATGAGGATGATGATGATTAACGTCCACTAAGACCTAATTGGTCTATTGGACCTTAAGAGGGCAAGTGATTACTTGTGATTCTTTAGAATTTTGTTTCGGTGCTCGAAAAGCATTAAGAGAAGCTTTCCAAGATCACCATAGTTTTGTTGAGTTAAGAGGTTAGGAAGGTTGGTAGTGTGATCAATATTTTTAAAATGAGATCTAATATGGGTATAGGCTGGACAATCTAAGAGAAAGTGCTTTTCATCTTCAACCTTCTTAGTGTCACAAAGGTGACACACTCTTTCATCCCATGGCGTTTTAGGAATTGACCAATGCTGGTTCACTATGGAGCTTGTGAGAATTTGTTCTTATCTTAGCAATGCTTATTTTTCTTACACTTGGCAAACAGAGATAGATAATTTTGATCTTCTAGATTAGGGTTGATTACATCAATACCTTAATTTCTTTTTCCAACGCCCAGTTTCACTATGGAGCTCGTGAGAATTTGTTCTTATCTTAGCAATGCTTATTTTTTTCTTTACACTTGGCAAAACAGATAGATAATTTTGATCTTCTAGACTAGGGTTGATTACATCTTTATAATACCTTAAATTTTTTTTTTCCTCTAAGTCTTTATCACACCACATTTTTTCCTTAAATTTTGATCTGACGTTTTTTTTAATAGTATATTTATTCTGCAAAATGGTTTCTTCCATTATTCCCCAATAGTTTAGCCAAGATTGGGCGTCTTTATGCCATCCTTGCTTGAATCGATGGTGGTTATGACTTGATTTGGAAGCAATTTTAGGCAGCCTCTTGTCTTCCATGTTGTTTAACTTGTTCTTATACATTAGGTATCTAGTCATAGCCATGCTCTCAATAGGGGAGAGGATAGTTTCTACGAGGAGGATGGGATAGGCTATATTTCCTTTAATTTTGAGATTATAGGCTATAAAATTCTTTTGTATTTGCTCTATCTTTCTCCGGGATTCACGAGAGATACTACAACCCCATACTTTACATCCATAAAGAATAATAGGTGTAACAAGAGTCTCAAAGAGGAGATTCTTCTTATCCCAACTCTAAAGTTCAGCTGATTTACAATTGTTTTCAAGCCTATAATAAGCTTTCCATCCCCCAATAATCCTTTTCTCAATGCTATAATTCCAATTAAGCTTGTGGTGAATATCAATTCCAAAATATTTGTATGAATTCACTTCCTCCAAGTTGTTGTTCTCATATACAAAGGTATCATAAGGGATCTTATTGGATTTAATAATCATGACCTTAGTCTTATCA
>SNQJ01S0000064.1:650635-712588 GCA_010110895.2 Picea sitchensis | reverse complement strand
AAGGTATCATAAGGGATCTTATTGGATTTAATAATCATGACCTTAGTCTTATCAGTATTAACATTCATACCCATATTGGAGCAAAAATCCTTGAGGATTCTTAGTTGATTTTCAAGATCATGGGGACTCCTTGCCATAAGAACGATATCATTGGCATAAAAAAGAAGATTGATGAATAAATAATAAATATATAATAAATAAGTAGTTATTTATTATCCAAGGGACACATCCTTTCATGGATGGTCACCATATGTTCTCTATATATGGAACACTCATCATTGTAATAACACATCGATCATATATCACTGTTGAAATGCAGAAATGACCTGATCAATCAGATGAGAGAAAACGCCTGATGCCAGGTCCCAATTAGACCCACTCTCGTTTGGGGTGGCACTTCCGACCAGATTTTGGCCTGGTTACCAATGTTACACATGAAATTTGCACACCTAGGTACTTCGCCCTAAGTGTCGTAAAGTGTCATATAAGTGTCGCATACACTTTGACACCTTAGAATAACCTACGCCACAATCCCTAGTCAATGTGGAGGAGGGATATATTACATGAAGGCCAAAATACCAAGTACACATGAATTATTATTAATATTCATGGAAAAAGAATTGAACAAGTGTGAGAATCAAGTGCACATGAATTATTATTAATATTCATGAAAAAGAAAGTAATTAAGTGTGAGAATCCACCTCACATTTGGTTTCCTATTTTTTAGGGAAGGTGGAGGATCTCATGGATGGTTGAAATATTTCTTCCTTAAAATACTTAATAGATATTTCCTCCCCAAAATCCTTAAGAGATATTTTCTCCCTAAATATCTTAGAGATCCCTTTTTTAGTGGATCTGATGAGAGATCCTCTCCATGGTGGTTAAGTCTCCAAATCCTATATAATGAGGGATTTCCATGGAGGAAAGGAGGAATGGAGATTGAGAATTATACCAAACTTATGATCTCATGAGTGGTATTGAAGGGAGATGGAAATAATTTTGAAGCATCTAACTTATGATCTCATGAGGAAGATGTCATTTGGAGCATCAACATTCTGTGTGTGGACTGTTTAAGCAAGGGTTTGGAAAATGAGAGCTTGGTGAAGTTGCTGCACTACATCCATGGCTGTAAGTAACACTTTGTTCTCATCAATATAATCAATGCTTGGCTTGTTTATTTCAAACTTGTACTTGTTCCATATAAGTTTGTCTATAGTAGATGGATCTATGTTTTAGCTAATCTCAGTAGAGTAGGAAGTTGTTTGTACTTTTGTTTGTCTTGCAGGATCTACCAAGGATCTCAAGATCGAAGCACATCTTGGGCCTTGTAGGGACAAACGACATTCATAAGGTACATGATTTCCTCTTTCTCTTTTGTTCATCAGCTTGTTTATATCCAAAAGGAAGTCAGTGTCCATGATAAGCACCTTCTGTCTTAGAGTTAAGGGTCTAGCTCTCAAGAGGAGATCTACCTATCCGTAGGGAGATTTTCCTACAACAGAAATTGGGGACTCCACTGGGGACGAATCGAAACTTTCAGTTTTGGTTTTCCTCACATACCTTGTCTTACCCTTTGTTCTTTTTAGACCTTGTTCACCCCGTATGTTTGATTTCATATGATGATTTAATCCTTATTCCATCGCATTCATCTTGATTGCCAAAGTTTAACTGAGTTTTTGGGTTTTTTGGACAATTTTCTGAGCTGTGGAATCCTAGTGCTCCCTTGCCTTGTTATCCGAGCGCTAGAGCCCCCTGAAGGTCTTAGACAGAGCGTTATAATGTTATGGTTCCCCTTACACCAGAGCGTCAGCCTTTCCTCTGCAAAAAAACCTTCCAGATTTGTCTTTTCTGAAGTCCAGTCTCTGTTTTTTCCCTTGCTCAGCTTCTTTGTGCTTCAATACTTCTTTCTATTGACCTTTGACACTCCTCTTTTTGAGAAATAAGCACTTTGTTGTTCATATTTTGTGACCTTCTTCCTTATTTTGAGTTTTTCTGCTGTTGAGAACTTGGAATCAATCCACTGCTTTCTTCTCTCTTATTCGACTGAGCGAGAACTCTGGTGAAAGGCATCAGAAATCTGTGAATCATCTCATTTGGTTATTTGAGGTCATTTTTCTTAGCATCTTATTTTGTGTGAAATTATTGATTTTCTTTGTTATCTTTTGTTATCTTTTTTCTTCTTGTTTCAATCATAGCAAGAGGGTGTGTTGTTTGTGCGAAATCTGCTTATGCTTGTTTGAATCTCCTTGATCTGAAAGGGTAGTTAGCGGGGGTAGTTAGCGGGAGAAGTTTTTACATTGAATTAATCATAATTCACATACAAACGACAAAGATACATCTTAGTGATTGGTTTTCATATTAGAAGGCATTTCTGAAATGTTTTAGCATTGCATTGGATTTGATTGAGAACCAATTGATTGAGGACATTCCATATTAGTGTTTGATAGTGAAAACGACTCTTTCTCTCTCCCTTAAATAGGCATTCATTGAAAAGAAACGATTGCTTATCATCTTTCATGCATGTGTTGGGAATTGAGTCATCATTCCATCGGTTTCACTTTCATACACCCTTTGAGTAAATAACAGTTATAAAACGAACGCTAATTAAAAATTATCTAGAACTTTTTTTATTTTTAGGATCTTCCACCAACATTAGACTAGGGTTAGCACTTTGGATTAGGCTGTGAGTACAACTCTCCAAAGTTTTCAAAACAAACATTAACATCCTAAGTTAGGGAGAGTCAAATCCAATTGTCATATCAATTTTTTGGGATCCCCCTCTCACACAGGGGTTATGCACGAGGTCGCAGTCAGGCAAATTACAGAGATTATCCCTTTGTGGTTCAACTGTTTGTAATGGTTGGATCATATATTGGGGGTCACTTGAAGGTATACCCATGATTATGTGTGGGAGCCTCTTGGGTTGATTTCGGACTTGTTATCCTGCCCATATGTTTCGGATCAGACTGTCGATTGTACCCACCCAGGGACTCACTGCGAATTGGTGTCTTTAGTTGCCATAATATTTAGGTACTTACACAAGGTGATGGTGAAGGGAAGTCTCACTGTACCTGGAAGATACATTGGTCAAACTCACTCGGGCTCCTTGGAGGGTAAATCCACAATTACTGCATGGAATCTTGCACCAAGGTGAAAGTCCGTCCACTATATCCTAGCCCCTTCTTGACTTGATCACGCGACGTTGGATTTCATCACCAACTAGTACGATCATCGAGAGAAGTTTTGTCTTCTTGGTTGATTCCTAAATTTTATTAGCGTATGTTGTTTCTTTTTGTTAGTTGGCCCTAGATTTTTAGTGTGTTCTGTTATTCTCCACAATTGAGCCTGTAGACGATAAAGGTCTTCATCGATCACGTAGGATGAAAGGGCTGCCTCCGGAAGGCTACCAACCCTTACCTCCTAACCCTCCAGAAGACAACTACCATAGAGAGGTAGAAAATCAATCCGACGCTGGAAGTGTTATTGCTCCTCCGTTAGATAACTCAGAAGGCGCTTTGGTTACGGTTGAAAATCCCACTACATCTGTGTCGGTAACCCCTCTCGAACCACTTTTTCTTCGTTTAGACTCCCTTGGGGACGTCATAGACGAAGAGGTTCCACGATTACCGGAGAGAACTTTTACCGAAACATATATGGGATCCATAGAACCAATCTTCGGTGATGAGTATAGAACTCCTGTTCTTCCTAGCACCGCAGTAGATACCAATCCCACACTTTCTCGTTTTGTATGGAGGACCTCATCGGGATGCGATCTCTATGAACATTTCGAATCCTTTTGACAACCCTTTCATCCTCATGACCCTCCTAGTGAAATAGGACCATCCGGTCAAACCATGAATCACCCAGTCGATCAGGTTATTAACCCTATGATTACACCAACACAAGTCCATCCTAATGCTGGACTCATCACCTCTACTCATCTCCAAGGCACTTCAATCCCTACTCATGTTTCTACAAGATTTTACTCTACAGCTCCACATGTTCCACACGATTCTGCTAGGACATCTTTTCACCTGAGGATGCAGACCCCTGCTGACCAAACACAACTGACTGGAGGGAAACCACCATCTCACGAACCTTTCCCTCCCGGGGGACTACCATTCTATGGTGGGCCTACCCCTCCCGGGGGACAACCCCCTTTTCATGCTCCTCCTAGAGGGCAACCTCCGTTTTCCAGTCATACCCCGGTCGTTAATCCATCGTTGGCAGGGGGGCAACCTTCGTTTGCTGGAAACCCTTCACAATCCTAGGGAGTATCTTCGAGGAACTTTTATTCAACCCCACGTTGGGGGGAACTTGTATAATAACCCACTAGGAGGAGTATCAAATCTTGTTCCTTCCTGAACATCTTACGGACAATCTTATCCGGGCGGCATCACAAACACCACCTAGAGTTATCCAGGACCACAATCTTATCCTCCTCATGGGTCTAATGTGTATCCGCCTCCGGGATCTATCCCTTACCATCCTCAAGGGAAAAATATTTATCCTCCTCATGGGAAAGCAAATAACCCGACCTATAATGCTTAGAACCCACCGGGTTATGAAAATGTTTCTCATCCATCATTGAATCCTACTTATCCTAGCCAGCAACAACCGTATGTAGGAGGACCTACCGGTTACAACTATCCACCTAACCTAGTTTATGGTCCTACTGGTGTTCCTATGCCACACCAGTATCATCCGCAAATTAATCGACAACTACCTTTCCTTGTGACTCTGGATCTCCCAGACTTGTCTCGGTTAACTAATGATCCTATTTTTCATTCACCGGTTTGGCCAGTCATTCCAGCTAAACTTCCTTCTGATATTCCAAAATTTGACAGAAAATCTGGTGAATATCCAAACAACCATGTGATGACTTTCCATTTGTGGTGTTCATCAAACTCCCTCATGGATGATTCTGTATGTTTGTATCTTTTCCAACGAACAATTACAGGCTCAACAACAAAGTGGTATATTGAACTACCACGTGCTTCTTGTCATAATTTCAATTCCCTTTCCATGTCTTTCCTCACACACTTTCAACTACCTATTCACTATGAGACGGGTACTGAACTCTTGACCTCCCTTCATCAAACTATCTCTGTGCATATCTCTGACCATATTCATGAGTGGAGGCGATGATGAAGGATGATCAAGGTAATCATTCCTGACATATTATTGGCGGAATGGTTTACTAAATCACTTTTACCCCCAATTGCTCATGATGTCGCTATGGGTGGCGCGATCACTAAGGAACAAGCCATCGCTCAGGCTCAGTATTTAGATTTGGTTTATTCACAATCTGGTACTTTGTATGATTTTCTTCCGAATGCTCCTCGAGCTAATACCGATCCATCTAAGCCGTCATCTTCATCTCATGCGGATGGTGTTATCGGTTCCGTCAAAACTCAATCTACTTCCCAATCGACCACACTCTCCTCTACCTCCCCCCAAAATCAGATCTCTGAGGTGAATGCAGTTCAATCTTCCCCTTCACAACAATCCAGAGGTAAGAAGAAAACAAAGAATAAATCAAGAAATAACCATGAACAACCAAAAAATCAAGCTCACACACCTGCTCTCGAAAAGCAAACACAACGGAAACTAAAATTCCCGTGTATCATTTGTAGTGACGATCAGTACACTCGAGACCGTCCACTTCGCAATGAAGTGGCCAAAATTTTCCAAGGAAAGTCACAACCCGCTGTGCTTACTCAACCTTTTCCACAGCAGCAATCCATGGTTGCTCAAACCCCCTCTCCTAGGGGTAGTTCTAGCCATCCTAATGATGAGGCCTCGTCGATTGCATATATTTATATGTTTAATGGGATTAATTTGACCACTCGCTCTAAGACATACGACACACCAGGTAACCCTAACAAAGGAAAAGACACTAATGGTACTGATACTTTACCAGATCTATCGCCCTCCTCCGTTAGTCTTCCATTGGTTATTCCTCCATCTGGACCACTTCAGATTGAGAAACCTGTGTTCGACTCTATCTTACGCCCTCCCAAGAGCACTATACATAAATCTACCTTTAATTCTAGTTCACGTGCCACCTAGAACTACACCATGATTGAAGATTTGGCTCAAGCACCGTGTGCTATGTCTGCGTTAGAAGTTCTACAACACTGCCCCGGTCAATGTAGAATGCTCTTGGCTACTATTGGCACTATTGATCCTGATTCGTCCAACCATATAATGTTCAACCTGGACAATTATACGTCTCGACTCTCCCACCAACTTGCTTTCCAAGTTGATGTTGTTGTTCACAATCAACAAATCCACCGAACTATCTTGGATGAGGGAGCCTCAACATGTGTCATGTCTTTAGCATATTGGAAAGGCTTAAAATCACCCACACTCAAAAAATCCCCAATGATGTTACAAGCCTTCGATCGGCAAGGTTTTCATCCCCATGGGATTTTATAGTCCCTGCTCATCCAATTGGGTGGAAAAACTATTACTGTTGATGTCGAGGTGGTCGATGCTCCCCTCGATTACAACTTGTTATTTGGAAGAAGTTGGTTTTATTCTATGACTGCCGTTGTCTCGTCGGTCTTTCGATGTGTACACTTTCCTCATCAGGGCAAAATTGTCACTATTGATCAGTTGGATTTCTGCACGACCGATGCTCGTGCTCCCGCTACCAACAATATTTATTTCTTGGGAGACCACAAGATCACGTATGAAAGCCTTGGTGTTGTCTTACTGAAATATTCTAGCCTCATGGGTACCTTCCCTACACCACTTCCACCAACTACACATCATATTGCCACCGTCGATATGATTTCGACTGCGGCTTATTAATCTTTGGAATCATCTGACCCTTGGATTGTACCTTGTCCATTGGAATTCGATGCACTAGGTGACACCGTGCCACTTAGTCTAGCCGAACCATCATATGTTTCTATCCAATCCGCTTCTCCCTCGTTAGATGACCAACATCTATTAGCACCTGACGTTTCCTCGATGCTGTCACGGTCGAGTTCCTTGTCGTCTGTGATCGATTACATTTCACCAATTTTTCTTTCAGATGAATCTATCATGGAAATGTTGAGCATTGAAGAGCTACCTCGGGATGATAACCATCATCGAACCTTTTTTCTTCCCCCTCGTGAAGAAATTCAGGTAGATATACAGTTTATCTCCCCTCCTCATGTCGATTTTCTATCGTCTCTCATGCCTTCGACTTCTGATGATTTGGATCCAGTAGTTGACATGGTGATCTCGTCGGTAGGGTTATTGGAGCCTGATCTCCTTACCCCTATCGCGACCCTCGACATGTGTTCCTTCTAGAGTGATTATCCTCCATCCAGTGAAGATCTCTTGGAATCCATGACCGAGTTTTGTCCTTTGACATGGTATCCTTCCAAAGCGTTATTCTCTTAGATGCCATGATGAAGGAGAAGCCAGAAGCATAGTTTTTCCTCTCTGTAGCAAGCTCGTTAAAAAATTAAATAGAGGCCACGAGCATGGTTTTCCTCTCTGTAGCAAGCTCGTTAAAAAATGAAACAACAATATGGGGATCGAACTCAGAACCCTGAGCATAGTGCTTTTCCTGTGTCAAGCTCGTTAAAAAATGAACTGGTCACCTCTCTTGAACCTTCTTTTCATCCACCCTTCTCCTTTTTCTCATCTAGTAGAGAAATTGGTGACAACCTCAAAGTCGGTGAATGAATTGCAGCTTGGAGGGCATGTCTCCAGCCTTTGATGATCATTCTGGAGTTAAGCCACTAGCTTTCAAGTTGGGGGCATACCGAGCTTAGTCTTTGTTCTTTCTCGTGCTCGTAAATACATGAGAATGCATCCGAGTAAACTTTTATCTCTTTTTTGGACCTGTATGGAAACACAAGAAAGGAACCCCCTGGAGTTTTCTTTAAGCTCTTTTCAGAATCTCTAAACATGAAAATATTTCCGAGTGATCTTGCTTCCTTTTCCACTCGTTAAAAGGTTTGAAAGGGCGCCTTTCAAGTGATAATTTATCTCTTTTTCGGCCTCGTGAGACTAACATTACAAAAAAGGACAACATTGGAGTCACCTTTAAGTTGTTTTCAGACTCTCTAAATATGAAAAACCATTGAGTTTACCTTCTATGGACTCGTTAAACCATCATACATTGAAGGGCCCATACGAGACCGAACCCTTACTTCTTCCAGTTTGTTAAACAAAGGAAGAGAAACTTACCGAAGGTGAGTTATATTGAGCATGTGTTACCCTCCTCGAGTTCGTTAAATTAAAAAGAGGCACTCATCTATCTGGATGGGGGAAAAAATTGAAGGAAGCAAGCCAAGCAGTTTTTGAGAACATTACCAAGTAACTCTTAGAGTCACCCTTGAACACGACACTTTGTCTTTGCGCACATCTTAATCCACTAAACCTCTGCACTGAACCAATCCTCTAAGTTTTTCTTACTCCTTTGGGTCACCCGACGAAAGTCACAATATCCACTGCATCATCGTGTTTTGGTCCATGTCATGTTTCTACTGTTGTGCCTCAGTGTTCAAGAGAAGTATCCGCCTCGAGAGTTAACCATCACAAATATCTTGTTTCAATACCTGTGTCAGTCCATGTTCTTTTGATCTACCAATTACATCTTTGTGTCTGTTTCGTTTCGTTGATGGGGGATACATCAAGGCCCTCCTGCGACAAGTCTATTCTTGTCGACTTCAACACATTATCCAGGAACTAGACTTAGAAACCAGTTAGAACTTTGGGACCTGCATTCCTCAATGGCAGGCCTCCTCACGTTCGACATTGGGTTTACATCATTGACCTCTGATCGGATGATTCCACGGATGTTCGACTTCATCTCATCCATTCACATTCGTTGGAATGTACTAGAGTACCTTAGGAATCATTGACATCAATGGTGATTTCCCTCGCGCTTGTTAACGGTTTACATCATTGACCGGTAATCAAGTGGTTTCTGCCATGTTCGACATCATGACATCTATTCACATGTTTAGATTCGTACTACATCGGGATTGGTAAGAAGACCTTGGGTTGAGTGATCACTCTGATATTTGCTTTGCCCAGGTTGCGATGGAGTTTCTCTTGAACAATGACACATATACTGTCACATAGATCCACTTTGTATTGGTCGTGGCTATGTCTTGTCATCTCGTAGATCCACTGTGTATTCTTTGTGGCTATGATCAATTTAGGTCATAGGAGTATAGATCCACACTGTATCCTCTATGGATATACCTTTTATCAATATAATTATGGATCCACAATGTATTTTATGGCGGCCATATCTTGCAAGTCTTTATCACCCAAGCATAGGTATGCCTGCCTTGGGTTTGAAACATGTCATAATATTTGTTGGATGCTTGTGTACAACTTCTATCAAGTTCTCTGCATCCACATCCTTGCTTAAAGATTTGTAAAGTGTTTCGGCCATCATTCTCTCTTCCGACCTCACACTTTAGGGGGCATTCTGTTACACATGAAATTTGCACACCTAGGTACTTCACCCTAAGTGTCGTAAAGTATCATATAAGTGTCGTATACACTTTGACACCTTAGAATAACCTACGTCACAATCCCTAGTCAATGTGGAGGAGGGATATATTACATGAAGGCCAAAATACCAAGTACACATGAATTATTATTAATATTCATGGAAAATGAATTGATTAAGTGTGAGAATCAAGTGCACATGAATTATTATTAATATTCATGAAAAAGAAAGTAATTAAGTGTGAGAATCCACCTCACATTTGGTTTCCTATTTTTTAGGGAAGGTGGAGGACCTCATGGATGGTTGAAATATTTCCTCCTTAAAATCCTTGAGAGATATTTCCTCCCCAAAATCCTTACGAGATATTTTCTCCCTAAATATCTTAGAGATCCCTTTCTTAGTGGATCTGATGAGAGATCCTCTCCATGGTGGTTAAGTCTCCAAATCCTATATAATGAGGGATTTCCATGGAGGAAAGGAGGAATGGAGATTGAGAATTATACCAAACTTATGATCTCATGAGTGGTATTGAAGGGAGATGGAAATAATTGTGAAGCATCTAACTTATGATCTCATGAGGAAGATTTCATTTGGAGCATCGACATTCGGTGTGTGGACTATTTAAGCAAGGGTTTGGACAAGGAGAGCTTGGTGAAGCTGCTGCACTACATCCATGGCTGTAAGTAACACTTTGTTCTCATCAATATAATCAATGCTTGGCCTGTTTCTTTCAAACGTGTACTTGTTCCATATAAGTTTGTCTACAGTATATGGATCTATGTTTTAGCTAATCTCAGTAGAGTAGGAAGTTGTTTGTACTTTTGTTTGTCTTGCAGGATCTACCAAGGAGCTCAAGATCGAAGCACATCTTGGGCCTTGCAGGGACAAACGACGTTCATAAGGTACATGCTTTCCTCCTTCTCTTTTGTTCATCAACTTGTTTAGATCCAAAATAAAGTCAGTGTCCATGATACGCACCTTCTATCTTAGAGTTAAGGGTCTAGATCTCAAGAGGAGATCTACCTGTCCGCAGGGAGATTTTCCTACAACAACCAACTAACTAGAATACTAACTAAATATGAATATGAGAACTGAAGGTTCTCAGATGAATTAAAATTAAAATGAAAAGAAGTAAATACAACTAACTAAAGTTAAGCTAAGAGGTATGATTATTATTCTAAGATGCGGTCTCTAAGATAATACTAAACTAACCTATCCTGATTAGGAGCAAACTAACAAAGAAAATGAATAAAATGAATAATGTGTATTACTTGCATAGAATAAATTCATGACACAAATGATACATAAGTTCAATAACATAACCAATCAGAGCCAAATAATTGATTAATTAACAATGTTATGTTATCATTGTACTCATCCTGAAAAACCATGGTAATTGCAAACTGTAAACATTATAATCAAAAATAATTCATCAACCAATATTCACGGACTACAATAAAAGATATGCATAAACATAATAATCTCATTCATACACATCAATACCATAATATCCAACCTCAAAAAATGTCTCCTGGATTCAAATGAACTTGTAGTAGAAGTATTGTCATGCTACATTCAAAAACCAAAAGCCCTTTCAAATGGGAAACACTCCCTTTTTATAGTGAGGGGTGAATGTTTACAATCGTTCTTCTTGGCAATCATGAAATTATGGCCGTTTCACAAAAAGGGACTTTTCGTATTCAAAATTAGATTACAATATCCAAAGAAAACAACATCTGGAAGGAACTATGAAATTTTGTAATCATGACTTGGCCCGCTCATATAGTTGGTTTTGGTATCCTTTCCAAGTGGAATGGTCGTTTAAAATGCTCTCGAGTTTGCTTGATTGCAATCTCTCTAAGAATGATTTTCCATTGCAGACTTTTGCAGACACTTCTTTATATAACCGCTCCGACGTGGCCTTTACAAAGAATTGGATTTTGTGGGTGAGTCGAGTAGGAAACAACAAGTGCTCTTTAATTGATTTTTCTTCAAATAACATCAAATCTTGAATGCTTGCATGGCTGGATTTATTTAGATCTTCCACCTCAAACATACTAGCACTAACATAAGTCGTTTTGTCGATAGTCTACATTGGTTGTACCCTTGCCTCTACGACAAGATCATTTGCATATTTCCACAGTTGTGCGCATGTGTCAACAATTATTCCTTGGGTGAATTGTCCTGTAATAACATGTTGAAACGAGTATCAACTTAATTTAAATATAACACGTTAAATGTAATAATGAAAGGTTGGTTAAACGACAAAAAATAGGTTACCCGTAATCAAGCAATTGCAGTAACAGTGTAGGAGCTCTCAACAAACATAGGGATCAAGAAAAAACAAAAGCTTTGTAAACTATGTTTCTAAATTTATGGTGTAAGTTGTGTCCGAAAATGGGTGCTTTTATAACTCACAACGCATATCATCTTAACACAAGCATGCCATAACTTGGGTGTGTACGAGGATCTTATTAAATCGGTCTTAAATTCTCTGATTAATGTGCATCATCTCTATCATTAAGGCTTATAAATATTGGTGGACGCCATTATTCGAGCATCGAGGTTTTTTCCAAGCTATATTTTAAAATAAGACCGTTATCAGGATCGTGCATTCAGAGGACGAGAGATCAGGGGTTATTTCAATCTTCGAAGGGAAGGGTATCAAAGGTATATTCCCTCACACATGGACCAATGGGTGGACCTGGCACATCAACTAATAAGTAGTGTATCACCATCAATGTATTGACATTGAGGTAAATCAGGATGAGGTCGAAACTAAAACCCGAGGGGGAACTTATCGCCATAATATTCATTTTTCTAGAAAGGTGTGCTAAACGTGTACCATATAATATTTCAGAACATAGTTGTCGAATCTTTGAAGGATGGGAAGACACTTAAGCTATGATGGCTACGGTATTGACGAATATTCTTTCATTATGGGAGAAGGTGAGGGATACACATGTGGGAAGGTTCGAGAGGCTATTGGAGTTTTATCTTCAGAGTTCGAGAAGATGGGGCTCAAAAAGGATTTCGACGAGAAAGGTATCGAAGATAATATTCCTTCGATACTTTAGAAATGTAGTTATGTCCTGAAAGAAATAAAGTCAACTCATTGGAGAACGATAAACCGAGAAGTCAAAGGTCCAATCTTGGGATGCCATTTGATAGATCATATTGGCTCGGGGGAAGAGATAGGTTGGATTTGATGTAATGAGCCACAAGGGTGTTGTGAAAAGAAAGCAGTGTATGTTTTGAAGTCATCGAAGTACGATGATCGAAGTTTAAGTTAACGCATGAGATAAGGGACTCCGACGAACATGATCCCGAACAAATTTGAGTTAATATTGTGTTATCTTAGCGAATTAATGATGTAGTCTTTGTAGGGTAGAAAAATGCGCAAAAAGAAAACAAAATTAAGGGACCCATAAAATTTAAAGTTTTTTGGGAGTTGTGGGAGGTGAGCCACAACAAATGGTGACTTACTGGGAAGAAATAGTTATCTTTGAGTCCCAAAAAAGAGAGAGAGAGACTTCAACCAGATTTGAAGAGAAAATTTACCTTTTAATAGTCCATTCAATACTCAGCTCAGGGACCCCCACATTCAGTGGCCTGAGTGCAAGATATAAAGAAAAATTGTTATCAATGATCTTCCACATAATTCGAGTGATTGTATAAGGGAAACTTCATACATCCATAATGAAACAGTGAGAGTGACACCACAATTTTTTTTTTTCCGTCAACTGCTATAGACTGAAGTGTTTTCCTCCGGCATTGCTTCGCTGCCAACGAGCATCCATAGTCCCGATGTAGATGCCTTGGCATCATACAAGCATGACCCCGCTTATAGTGAGCGTCCATAGCCTCGACGAGTTTACTTTTATTTGCCATGCTTTTAATAGTGTTTTCAAATTCCTCATGATTATACTTTTGTATCCACATTTTAGATATCGAATTTAGATATTGTGATTGCAATATAGGTGACAATAAATAGGAAGCTGGGTGATATGAGAGTTACTTTGATTCACTAGTCTTAGTCGAAAATTTATTGTGATTGCAATATAGGTGACAATAAATAGGAAGGAGGGTGATACGAGAGTTACTTTGATTTTCTAGTCTTAGTCGAAAATTTATCCTTGTGGGTGTCTAAACACGAATCAAAGATACATTTAAAAATGGAGAAATAATGGGAAGAGACACTAGAGATATGTGGATGATATTGAATTCAGGGAATTTCAGGAAACTTGAATGGAACATCGACAAGCCATGAGAGTGGTCACATAAGAGCGAATAATCGATGGAGACAGTCCAAAGGTACATAATTTGAAGGTTAAAAGATTTCTTTTTAGCACAGATGAACAAGTCCCTCTTTTCTGTGCTATCAATTTCTTACGAAGATAAACATTGATCAGTTTGACAATTACCAATAGAAAGTTACTCATGGGGCAAGGCACTTACATAGGTAAAAACGTCTTGGGTCATGTTGCGAAAGAACAACTGGTCCAGAGTAACAAATGGTGAGGTGAGTTATTTTAAATTAAAAGGAAAAGGAAAAAGGAAGAAACAAAATCAAGCAATGGCGAGATTATTGAAGTGAAAAAAATCGATAAAAACAACTACTGAAAAACTGTTATGTACAAAGCTACATCACCAACTGAATTTTTCCCTTAGCAAATATTAAAAAATAAAACACAGACACATAGTTAATGCCAAGTGCCACATGAATGCGCAATTGTCATTTTGTGAGTATAGTTGCGTCTCTCGACTCCTTGACAGTCAAAGGCATCGGATCGAAGACATCTATTCACAAGGAAGAATCACGAAGCAAAGGGAATTTACGCCGAGCTTAAGATTTCATTTTCCTCTACCAAATGGTTTTGTTGAGATTACAGGTGCCAAATTGTGGTCAAGAGCTACAAGGTTTGATGGTATCCATCGAACTGTCAGAATCAAGGCATTATGGAAGAAGATGTCTCAAGTTTTGTGAAGCATCTGGATTCAGATATGGAAGGGCTGCATATTTCTTGGAATTGCAGTCCTTTTACAGACTGGAATATATAGACATGCTTGCCAAAGCTAATACAGTAGGTGGAATGACCTTATGTCATGGCACACACCTCAATCCTGGTTCTTAGGAAGCTACACTTCTTGCTGCTGGGCCAACACTTAAAGCTATGCATTATATTTTGGATGGACATGGAAAACTATCCTATACATTAGTGCGACCACCGAGCCACCATGCACAACTAACTCAAGCTGATGGGTATTTTTTTTGAATAATGCCGGTCTTGCAGTTCACCTAGCTGTGGAATCCGGTTGCAAGCGAATTGTTGTGGTTATTATTGATGTGCATTATGGGAATGGAACTGCGGAGGGGTTCTACGAACGAGATGATGTGCTCACAATCTGTCTCCACATGAATCATTGTTCTTGAGGACCTTCACATACTCAAACTGGATTACATGATGAAGTTGGTCGAGGAAAATGTCAGGGGTTTAATATAAATGTGCCTTTGCCTGATGAGACAGAAGATAAAGACTATGAGCATGCCATGCATAAATTGGTGGTACCAACGATTAGTAAATTTATGCCTGAAATGATAGTCTTGGTTATTGGTCAAGACTCCAGTGCATTTGATCTTAGTTGAAGGGACTGCTTGACAATGGAAGGCTATAGAAGAACTGATCAAATAATGCATCGTCAAGCTGATCAATCTGGTGGCAGGCGCTTTCTGGTGGTACAGGAAGGAGACTATTATATTACTTATGCAACATACTATCTACTCTTAAGGGTGTCCTAAATATGCCACATCCACTTCTGCCACATCCCCTTGCGCATTATCCAGATCAGATCTTATAAGTGATCTCAAAACGCAGCTATAATTACAAGCATTATCACAATAGTCTTTTTCAGCACAGTGATATCAAGTTTTTAAACAGTTTTCAAAGACTGCCTTTTCGGTAGCTATTCATATTTCAACAGGCAATGTTATCTCCACTTTCGGTAGCTAACCCTACTCCATTTCGGGCCTATAAGCCACTGAAAGCACATACACAGGAAGAATGTCAGTGTTTTTGCTCAGACTGGATATTTTCATTGTCAAATCATCTCAGCAAGGTTCTAAATGAATCATAAAATTAAAAGGGATAGAGATACTCTCCCTTTAAAGTTTTGAAGTTGATACAAAGGAGATAATAGTTGAAAATATTTTTCTATTTTTAGTTGAAGATATGCCCAGGTGTTAGAACATAATCTTAAGCTGCATTATCATCACCTAGAATATTGCTCGAGATGTCGAAGGTGTTAAAGATCATAGACTATGATTAGGATTTGATTCCTTTAAATTAGGATCTAATCCTATGTTTTGAAAACTGCTTTGACCTTGTTTCTATTTTAAAAAATTTAGATCCATTTTAATAGGATCTGAAACTTCTTTGCGAAGGCTATAAATCCGATCAGTCCTGAGAGGCTAGGGGGGAGGTTCGAGTTTGGAGAGACTGAGGCTACAACATATTGTAATAGACTTTTCATATGATATAATATAGATCACAAGTTCCTCTCATCTATTGATGCCAGATTTCCATTTACTTGTTTTCCTGTACTTTGATGGTTATTATTGATTTAAGTTTGTCTTAACTGCTAATGATGGTTATCTCATTAGTCAGTTCATAAGATTGATTAAATAAGCAATCAATACTATCTTTATTCAACCCATCACCCATTTGATCTGGTTGATAAATTTATTATTCTTCACCCACCAGTTAAGTTATTTACCTGATCATTGATTCTTGAGAGCATTGTCTCATTTGTTGTGTACAATTGACTGTCTCGATACAAATCTAGTAGGTCAGTATTTCCCATTTGATCCAAACACATAAATACAAAATCATTCACACTTTAAGTTACAAAGCTTCTTCAAGCTACAACCTGAGAAGGACTCCTGGAGTGATAACATAACCATTTTTTAATTGTTTCTTGGTGTTGTGTCAGGTTCAACTTATATTTTTCCCTTTCTTCTTCAAGTTTTAGCAACATGTTTAACTTTTCTTTCATTACTGGACAGGGTTCGTCTTGGACGGATTGGGACAATTGTAAAATGGGTAGGAAAGTATGGGTTGGCATGGTGGCTTCCTGCTCGTAGACCAGGAAAAAAGGGGAGTTACCAATGGATGACTTGGGAGTTACTATGTTGGCCCAGAGAGAATTATGAAGAGCAAGATGCTAATTTCTTTGATTATCGTTGACGGTCTTCTTGAGGATTTTAATGAGGTTCTTATTAGTCAATTCTTCTAAACCATTTCCTTGTGGGTAGTAATTCGGTGAGTACTTAACCTTTATGTTTATTTCAAGGGAGAATTCAGTTAGTTTAAGAGAAGAAAAATATTTGGTATTATCAAAAACCAAAATGTATGGAATTCCAAACCTGGTGATGATGTGTGATTCAAGGAACAAAATCACATGATTTTCATTGATGGTGTTCAAGGGGATTTCTTCATTCCATCTAGTGAAATAATCGATAGATGTCAGGATGCATTTGTGCATATTCGATGAGTTGGGATTGATCTCTCCGATCACGTCCAACCCCCACTATTGAAGGGGCGTTCGATAATGATAGGCTACAAGGGGAATGAAACTTTCTTTTCTCTCCCAGTTGAGGTTTGACACTGCTGGAATTTCGTTGTATATGCATGAGAGTCTTTGAATAAGGATGGCTAGTAATATCCCACTCTGAGGATTTTGTGTGCAATAGTATCCCCATCACAATGTCCTCTCACGGGTCCATCATGGACCTTGGACAAGACTTTATTAATGTCTCTTTTCTCGAGACATCTTAGGAATACACCATCATAATTTTTTCTGCATAGAATTCCCTGGATAAGATGATATTGGGAGAACTTGAGCCTTAGGACCCTTTTCTTTTTGGGGTTCGGATAATGTGGAGTCGTTCCATGAGTCAGGTAATATTTAATTTCATAGAACCAGGGGTCTGAACTGACTGGGATGTAACAAACTTATTTTTTAAATAGCTTAGAATCTTGATACAAAGCATCTTCTTGAGATTCAATGCAGAGGGATTCTGCGACCAATTTGCATAACCCTTTCCCTTTGACGATTTTCGCAGGATTGACCTCCAAGTCATATTCTTGTAGATCCGTAATCCAATTGGCTCTCTTTTCTACTAAATATATTTTTACTAGAAGGTTTTTGACGACTGGGTAGGGAAAAATAACCTTAGTTTTAGATTTGAGTAAGAATGGCCGAAAGTGTTTAACAACTTTGAATACCACATAAGCCTATTTATCAACTTCAGGATAATTTAGCTCAACCCCTTATAGAAATGAACTCATAAAATCGACAGGGTACTCGTCTCCTTCCAAATTCTTCTATGTTAAGACAACCACAAATGCAATGTGGGAGGAGAATGTGTAAAGGATGAAATCTCAACCAAAGTCCGAGCTCAACGGTGCAGGTGATTTCACAATATCTTCTTTTATTTTGTCGAAATCCTCCTTCTATTTAGATCCCCATTTAAATTCAACATTATTTTTTATCATATCTTGTAGGGGTTTTACTGTCTCGACAAAACTGGGGATGAACCATCTTACGAAATTTATCCTCCCGAGGAATGACTTCATATATTTTTTACTATGAGGGGGAGGGATCTTAGCGATTGATTTGGTTCTCTCAGGTTCAATCCGCATGTCGTGTTTAGAAATGATGAAGGCCATGAGTCTTCCTTAATTAATAGTGAAGATGGATTTCTTGGAGTTTAGAGAGATGTCGTATCTTCTGCATCGGTTGAATACCTTCTTCAAATGAGAGATGTTGTCCTATCTATTCTTCGAGAATATGGTTATGTCATATAGGTATACTATGACACATTCTCCCATCAAACCTCTAAAGGAAATATCCATGGCTCGTTGAAAAGTAGGTCTAACGTTTATTGGTCCGAAAGGCATCTTCCTATAGGAATATGTTCCCCATTTGGTTCTGAAAGCTGTCTTGAGTTGGTCTTCATGAGCTAATAAGACTTGATTATATTCTGAGAATCCATCTAGTAGGGAGAGTGTTTCCGATCCAGACACACACTGTAGAATTTGTTCCATGGGAGGCACATGGTAGTTATCTTTTTCCGAGGCTCTATTTACATTTCTAAAATCAACACAAAGCCTGATATCCCCATTATTTTTCCTCAATCTCACCAAATTTGATATCCATTGTGTATGTCTTATTGGAAAAATAATTTTGGCCGCCAACAATTTGTTCAAATTTGCTTTGAATTGAGGTTCAAGGTTGGGGTGCATCTTCCTCAAATTTTGTTGAAATGGCTTGGTTTGAGTTTTCATGGGAATGACGTGTTGTATAATATTTGTATCACATTTCTTGAGGTCCTCATACGTCCAAGTGAAGATGTGTTTATATTTTTTGAATAACTTGATGTATGAACACCTTTCTTCAAGAGAACAATTTTTTCCGAGGTTAATGTTTTGAGGGGCAACCTATGACCCTAGGTTTACTATTTTAAACTGCATGTATGAGTTGTTGGTCTTGCAGTTGGTGACCTTTTTGAATTTGTCTTGAGGTCAAAGAGTTTTTATAGTATGACCACACTCCCGGGGATATTATTAGTCAGGCCTATTGCGTTAACTTCTTCAGAATTACTGTCATTATATGTATTTATCAACAGGTCGTGTTGTCCTTCATCTATGATAGAATCCTTGAAGGTATATTTGAGGTGTAGGAAATTAATGAGACATTGGTAATCATCAAATATCCTCCAATTCACAATATTGTTTGGAATTGATGGCCTATACAAAATTTCAACAGAAAAGGAGTCAGGAATCAATCCATCTATGGGTATTAATCTAGATGCCACATTTGCCAACAAATCAATGTCAGAATTCAATGATCGGGGAACGATGTTAATATTGAAAGCAGTGAAAGATTTAATTAGTTCCCAAACCTCAAATTGATAATTTTTTAGGTGGCTTGAAAGAAAATGAATGGTGTTTCATACATGTTTGATGATTATTTCAGAATCACCAAATACCTTGATTTTTTCTTCTTTCAAGTTGACAACCTTCTTTAGCCCCTATACTAGGGATTCATATTAGTCAATATTGTTGGTGCAAGGAAATTCCAGTATGCATGCAATTAAAATTTTAGTACCTTTTTGGTCTTTTAGTATACAACCTACGCCTGCACCTTCCAAAGACTTAGATCCATCTAAAAATAACATCCACATGTCAGGATCTCCTCTTTTTTTTCAGTTGATATTTTTGAATTTTCACATTTTTTGGTTTTAAAGTGGTTAATAAAGTCAGTGCATTTTTATAACTTATCTCTAGAAACTATGTTAGTATGTACATCAGGGGAATTGTTAGTTTGATAAACTATATTACAACTGGGCTCAATAATCTGGGTGCAATGAAGGATTTCAGATTTAGTGTCAGACTCTGTGAGAGATGATGGTTCAACTGCGAAATTCCCAAAAAATGTTTCGTATGAATAATTCCCAAGAATAGAATGGTTGAACATTACCGGTTCATTAATATCATTCAAGTCAATAACAACATGTTTCATATAACTTTTTCTATCAATCCCGATCTGATTCATTTTACCATTGTAAGGGAGCCACAAATGGGACCATTCAGTAGCAAAGTAGCCATTTAACATAGTTGACCAATCTCGGCTTAACAAGATGCCATAGTTGTCTAGAATGTATACTACTATTATATCTATGGTTTGATGAACTTTTGGGTTAGCACACATATTGATCAAAACCTTTTTCAATTCTCCAATCACCTTAACTTTGGTTCTGTCTAACTGAATGATCTGGATGCTAGATGGTTCAGGTTTGATATTAAGCTTCTCACAGACTTTAAGAGGCATGACATTAGATGAAGCTCTTGTGTCCACCATGCAATTATGAACATTTCTATTAAAGACTTCAAAAGTGATGAGGAAAGGAGGGGTGGTAGACCTGGATCTTTGATCTGTTAAGGATGCATTAGTTGCAACCTGGATTTTGGATGAAGTGTTGTTGCCAGGCGAATTTACCTTGGTGATTCCTTTTTTGGTTCCAGGGTTTACCTCCTTTGTGCCAGGAGAAGTTTTACCTTGCAGAGTTCTGATAAAATTGTCTTGGATTTGTGGAATATTCACGAGATCAAACAAGGAAATGCTAGCTTTTGTTTTCTTTAGATATTCTAGAAAATCATATTCCAACCTGGCCAAGGGTGTAGGTGAAATATTTGGTTTCATTGTTTGATTTATTGTTTTGGGATTGGAAGGAGTATTCTTTGAGGAATTAGGAGTAGTATTGGTTGAAGGAGAAGATTATTTGGGAATAGAGGCAGTGGGACAAGTAGGATTAGTGGTACTGGGGGTGTCATCGAGAATATTCTTACTAGCACTCCTAGTGGTTACAACATTTTGCGAGACATGCACTTCTTCAGCTTCTTCTTAATCTTCTCCAAAATAAATGTCCCAAAATGAGTTTAAATGTTGTTCTACAGGCTCGTTAGGTTCCTGGGGTTGTTCTTGTTGTTCTTGACTTCATTCTTCCTCATAAGTGGTTTCAGTCATATTCTTTGTTTCCCAAGTTTGAAGGGCCTAGACAATATCCTCCATATTGATGCCTTATGTCTGAGAGGAGATGGATTTGTTGGTTGGGGGAGTGTTATTATCTTTATTGGGGGAAAACTTAAAGAACCTTTTATGATTGGAAGATCCCTGTCCACTACCCCTTTTTAGGTTAACCAAGTCATTGGATGACTTTTGATGATTCTCTAAAGAGATTCCATATCCATCGAATCAGAAGGATTCTTATATTCATCGGGCCTAGACGTAGATATTTTACCTTTACCATTATCTTTAGATGGTTCTGAGTTGGAACTACCTTTTAAACTTAACATTTTTTTTTCAAATTTAAGGGCTTCTTGGAAAGATTTTTCTCTAGTGTCATTTTCAGATTTTTTTACATACATGGCCATGGACATGGGTAAACCATAGGTGTAAAATTCAATAGTGATGTCTTCATCAGGTTTTGAGGCCCATGGGATTCATTTTAACAAAGTAAGGAATTGTTAATTGTAATCATTAACTAATTATTTCGAATCCATCTTGGCTCTTGAGAGTTCAAGAACCTGGGTGGATGGTGTTTTGTGTTCCCAAAATTTTCAGAGGAAAGAGGTTTCAAAATTTCTCCAGTTTGGAATGGAGGCTTCTTCCAGAGATAAATACCATGTAGAATATTTTTATTCAAAGGTAAGGGGAAACAAACAACAACCGATGTCTTTGTGACAAATTCTTTGTAACCTAATAGCCAAGAAGAATTTCTTAACATGGTTTTCAACTAAATCCTTTTTGTGAGGATGAAATTTAGGCAGGAATTTCTCAGGGTGTCCGGTCATGTCATGTTGAATTCCTGGTAGAACGACTGCATCAACAAACAACCAGGGCTGGTAGGGGGGAGGATTTTGGTTCATTTTTTCTCCATCCATGTTTGAGCGCTGATATACAATGATCTGATAAGGGTTGTCTATTGGTTCACTCTAATATCTATATTTTTCTTTTGAATTGTCCTCTTAATCGTCTTTAGGCGTGTGAGAGGGTGACTCGGGAGGTGAGGGTGGTCTACGTCCTTCCCCACCGACGATTATATAATAATCAAGATTAAATTTTGAAACCTCGGGGAAATCAAATTTATCTTTAGGGATGTGATATACAAGGGTCCCAACTGAATGGTTTTCTTGATAGGAGTCTGGGTCGAAAAAATAGGGATCTGTATGTCGAAGGTATTCCTTATTTTCAAGAAGATAGTAATACAAGAGCATCTGTCTGGTTTGTCGGCTAAGTTGTCTAGTCAGTGTGTGATTGGTTCATTCGGTCGAGCACCTGACTAAGGCTTTGATCTCTGAGATAGTTAGGACACACGTTTGAGAGGAAGAGAAATATGTTTTGAGGTGAGTGGGAATGCGATGAGTGCTGACCTGAGATGGAGTGTTGACAGTATACTCCTAAGGGAAGACATTATGTTCGGGGTGAACTTGATGGTAATCACTTGTTGAGGAAAATATTACTTGCACGACAGAATGAGAAGAGTTTAAATTTTTGTTTGTAGCCATTCAATTTTGTGGCCCTCCTTCTAGCGCCACTTCTATTGATGGGAAAGACTGACCTAGTCAATCAGAGGAGGGAAAACACCCAATGGCAGGTCCCAATTAGACCCACTCTCGTTCGGGGCGAATCTTCCAACCAAATTTTGGCTTGCATACAAACTAACTATAATACTAACTAAATATGAATCTGAGAACCTAAGGTTCTCAGATGAATTTAAAATAAAATGAAAAGAAGTAAATACAACTAACCAAAGTTAAGCTAAGAGGTACGCTTATTATTCTAAGATGCACTCTCTAAGATAAATCTAAACTAACCTATCCCGGTCAAGAGAAAACTAGCAAAGAAAATGAATACAATGAATAATGTGTATTACTTGCGTAGAATAAATTCCTAACAAAAATGATACATAAGTTCAATATCATAACTGATTAGAACCAAAGAATTGATTAATTAACAACGTTATGCTATCACTGTACTCATCCTGAAAAACCATGGTAATGTTTGAAAACACATGTATTACAACAGAGGACGAACAACTTCAGTAACCACTCACACAACCAGATCAAAGATCAACACACCAATGTTTTGACGTGGTAAAACCCCTATGGGGAAACATCCACGAACCCATCCAACACGACCACTTGGAGAAATTTATTAATTCAAAAGAAAAATATTACAGATATATTTTACAAGAGAGTTTCTCACAATCGATCATCGACAAATGACCCTCCATGCTCTTTAAATAGAGATCATGGACCAATCAGGTGTTAAGCCACATATCAATGGCCGTTAAGATCGAGGAGAATATGAACCTTCATATCACTCTATGTTGGGAACATATCGCGACTGTTGGATTTCCTAACTACAAATGCATACTAAAGAAACACACTAAGAAACACACTTTTACCTAACGACACATTAGACAAAGTAGATATTAACTAACTCCTAAGTGTCTAAATATCCTAACATCCCCCCTTAAGAACAACTTGGGATAGGATTGAAGTATTTACAATAGTGACACAATAGGAGAAGGAGGGAGGCATCAGAGCCGATCCCCCCTTGATGACAACTTCTTGAACTCCTAACATAGATCGAATTTTGGAAAAATTCTCTTCTGTATGAGACTTTGTGAAAATATCTGCAACTTGATCTTCTGTAGGAAAAAATATCACTTCAATAACTTGATCATGAATGATCTTTCTAATGAAGTGCATGTGTAGCTCGATGTGTTTTTTGCGCTGATGTTTTATTGGGTCTTTGGCGAGCTTGATGACACTCTGATTGTCGCACCAAAGGCTGGTCGGATGCTCCTGCTAGAATCCAAACTCTGAAAGAATCTGTCAAAGCCATAAGGCTTCCTGACTTGAATTTACCATTGCTCGGTACTTTGCTTCTGCTGAAAAAAGTGTAATAATATGTTGTCTCTTACTGGCCCAAGTGATTGGTCTTGAACCAAGGTTGAAAACATAACCTGAAGTAGAATTCTGATAATCAAGGTCACCGAACCAATATGAATCAGTAAACCAAACAATAAAAGAGCCCCCCTTGAACTGTAATGTATCCCAAACTGAATTGTACCACAGACATAGTGAAGTATTCTTTTATCTTCTTTCCAATGGATTTCATGGGGTGTTTTCATATATCGGGTAACAAGACCAAAAACAAAGGAAATATCATGACGGGTATGAGTCAAGTAAAAGAGGCTACCAACTAACTGACAGTAGAAGGTGGCATCAACTTTCATAGAAGTATAGGTGGCATCAATCTTGAGTCCAGACTGGAAGGGAGAAGGGGCTAGTTTACAATCGTACATGTGAAAGCGATGAAGAAGGTCACAAGAATACTTAGATTGGGAAAGAAAAATTCCTTCATTGGTTTGCAAAACTTGGAGGCCAAGGAAATAGTGCAAAAAGCCTAAGTATGTCATTTCAAATTTATTCTTAAGGCTGGTTTTCACATGGTTTAAAAGTTTTGTGTCACTACCAGTAAGGATAAGGTCATCAACATAAAGGACAAGGATTATGATATGGCTTCCTACTTTCTTGGTATAGACATTAGGATCATAATGACATCTAGAGAATCTAATGGCAATAAGAAAGCTATCCATTTTGGCATACCAAGCTCGTGGATCTTGCTTAAGACCATAAAGATATTTCTTAAGGCGAAAAACAAGGCTGGAGTCATTATAGACATAGCAAGGAGGTTGTTCCATGTAGATTTATTCATTCAAATCTCCATGCAAGAAGGTGGATTTAACATCCATTTGATGGACCTCCCATTTATGTGAGACAACAAGGGCAAGAACAAGGCATATGGAATTCATTTTGGATACAGGGGAAAAGGTTTCATTATATTCAATTCCTTCAACTTGGGAAAATCCTTTGGAAACTAACCGAGCCTTGTGTCTTTCAACACTTCCATCTGATGCATACTTAGTTCTGTAGACCCATTTACATTTGACAAATTTTCTTCATTTTGGAAGAGGTACACGATCCCAAGTATCGTTTTCCATTAAAGAACGATACTCTTCATTCATTGTTGTATCCCAATCTGGATGATCTAAAGCGTCTGCAAATGTCTTTGCATCACGAGTCTCTGAAACTTGAGCCAAAAGAGAGGAGGCTCGCTAGAACTGTGAACATGTCTGATGCTGATCTGAAGGATCACCGACAAGATCACCAACTGC
Organism: Picea sitchensis; assembly: GCA_010110895.2. NCBI lineage: Eukaryota > Viridiplantae > Streptophyta > Pinopsida > Pinales > Pinaceae > Picea > Picea sitchensis. The sequence goes on along the minus strand of SNQJ01S0000064.1, from coordinate 687,302 downwards.
TTCTCATGTTAAATGGAGCCATCTAGGAAGCGGTGGAGCTGGAGCTAGTGATGGTTTAGGTTCAAAGGACTCATCTAGAGGAAGGTGAACAAGAAGAGATAGATTTTCATCCTCACTGTCATCATCTGAAGAAGAAACTAGAACAAAATAAGGCACAAATGTCGAAAATGGCTTGCAGTCCGAAGAGGCATAAATGTAGAATTAGGCTCGAATGACAAACATGACATAAACACCGAATTAGGCTCGCAGGCCAAAGAAGACACAAACGCTGAATTAGGCTCGCAGGCCAAAGAAGGCATAAACGTCGAATTAAGCTCATAGGCTAGGAGATTTTCATCAAATTTAACATCTCTTATAATAATAATTTCATTACAATGTGGTTGAAGAAGTCTATAACATTTGACATCTTCAGAATAACCAACAAATATACACTTCTCACTTTTAGGTTGCAATGCTTTCCTTTTATCATCAGGAATGTAAGCCCACGCTATACTTCCAAATACACGGAAGTGAATTACATCTGGTTTGATTTTAGTCCAAGCTTCTTCTAGTGTTATATTTTTAAGAGCCTTTGTGGGAGTGTGATTTACTATGTAATTTGCACAGTTGATGGATTCTGCCTAATACTTTAAACTTAATCCCTTAGATTGGATCATACAATTAGCCATTTCTTTTAATGTGTGGTTCTTTCTCTCAACAACACCATTTTTCTATGGTGTATATGGAACAATCTGTTGCATTTGGATGCCTTGTGTAGTGCAATAACTTGTAAAATTATTTTTCACATATCCGCCTCCATTATTTGTTCTGAACCTTTGAATTTGATGTCCAGATTTCTTTTCTACAAGGGCCTTGTAGGCCAAAAACTTGTCAAAAATTTCGCTCTTAAGTTTTATGAAGTAAACCCAAGTACGTATGGAAAATTCATCAATGAAAGTTAATAAATACTTGCACCCAGAAAAAGAAGGATAAGAAAGTGGACCACACAAATCATTGTGAACAAGTTGCAAAGGGCCCGAGGCGTGCCAAGAGGCACGTTTGTCAAAACTGTCCCGATGATGTTTTCCGAGAACACAACCGACACAAACACCATCTTTGCATGAAACAGGAGGAAGACCAGTCACCATCTGTTGATTACATAGTTGTTGTAATGATCGATAGTTTAGATGACCAAACCGCTCATGCCAAAGTTTGCTCAAGTCATCACTATGAGCAACACAAATTGATGAAAAAGATGATGTCCCAAAGTTGTCAAACTTGTACAACCTGGTAATATCATCAACAATTCTAGTTGTAAGAACATGCTTAGGATCTTTTAGATCCTTGATTACAACTTGGTGAGGTGAAAACTCTATGGTTTTACCTTCACCTGAATGAGTGATTTGATATACTGATAGAAGGTTACAAGAAAGACTTGGAACACATAATACATCATTGAAATGGCCATTTTCCACTTGAACTGTTCTAGATCATTCAACACTAAGAGATCTATCATCACCAACACATATTTTCTTGGTGTTACATTCATTTAGAGCAGAAAATATGCCTTTATCCTTATCCATATGATAAGATGCTCTAGAATCAATAAGCCACTCATCAGAAGAAGAAGTAGAAGTTGTATTGAAGGAGAAACCAGAAGCAAAAAGTTCATGTCCATGAGAAGAAGAAGAAAAAGTAGAATCAATACTGATGTTGTTCTTATTCATCACTGCTTCTAAAGATACCCTCTTCTTGAAACATTTGGACTCATCATGGCCATATTTATCACAAAAGTTGCAATGTCTATCAATATTCTTATTTTTATATTTTGCTCCTTTTTCACCATTAGGAGTGGAAGCTGTCTAAGTGGGTTTGGGACCTTTATGTTGCTTGTTGTTGTGGCAAGGATGTTGCTTCTTGGGATTCTTGGGTTTATCTTTCTGATGGACGACTAAGGCTTTGTTGGAGGTACCTGCAATGTCGATCACTCCAAGTTGTACAAGATTTTCTTGCTCTCTAATCAAAGCATCACAAAAGGACTTAAGAGTGGGTTTTTGATAAGATTTCCCTAGATCCTCTTTCATGGCATAAAAGGTAGATACAAACACAAAATATGCACTACCTAGCTTAGAAATAATAAGATAGATGCAACGCTCTTCATCCATCTTTATCTTACATTCTTCACATACAATTCTGAATGTTTTAAACTTAGATAGATAGTCTTCAAAGCAATAAAAATCACTTGGAATTAAAGTCATTACTTGATTTTCTAACTGTTGTGCTTGAATAATATTTTGTTTACCAAACACAGATTCAATCTTTTCCCAAGCTTCATTGGGTTTATCAATTTGTTGAAGGTGGAACCTTAAATCAGGAGAGATGGAAATTCTGATTAGTCCACGTGCTTCGTCATTCCTATTATCCCATTTGAATTTCTTATCAGCATCAGTAGGTTTTGTTTCCTTTCCCAAGGTAATTCGGTACAAGCCTTTACTTCTTAATAAATCCTCCATATGGGATTTCCATTGGAAGTAGTTGGTGTTGGTAAGAAAAATATTACTTGAAGAAGACATATTAAATATGTAGATAACATGGATTTAAACACTAAAACTGATGATCTGGATGGAAAGATCTTGAAAAATTAGGTAGTTTTAAAAAAAGCGGCACTGAAAACAAACTTCAGATGTGAAAGTTATGCCCTTTTAAAAAACATATAAATGGTAACCAAATGACCACGTGATGGTGCAAGTTTCTTTATGAAGTGACTCACTTTTATAAAAATAAGTGGGGATCACTTTTACAATGAAGCTACTTTATAAGAGAAAAGTTGCATGCAAAATAAATAACTCTAAAAGCTACTTATAGTGATTCACTTTTATACTTTAAGTGAAATACACTATACAATGGAGCATGAACTTTTTCAAAAAAAGTTACAAAAAAAGAGACTTGAACTCAATACCTCTTACTTAATAAGGAAAATTTTAACCAAGTGGGATAGAAAAACATATTGTATTGTTTAGCAAGAGGATTGTTGTTGTTGTTGTTGAAGAAGGTTTTGAAGAGCGTGCTAAAAAAAAACTCTTTTCACAAAAGAAAAAATTTTCGCTTTTCGATGACAACAAGGGTTAGATCTCAGTTAGCTTACTTGGAAAATGCACCTTTTCCTATATGTTTCTGATTTTTCGAGATCACGCAGGGCACAACGAAAAGAGAATATACAGATCTAAAAGAGTAGAAACCCGTAACGAAAAAAAAAAAAAAAAACCGAAATAATACTCTGTAAAAAATTTAAAAAGGGCGTATTCAAGCTTTATACCTCCGGATCTAGCTGAAATGGTCATATATTGGGAAAAATGAAACCTTTTCGAGTGAAACAAAAAGTGTTCCTAAATGAAATGAGTATTCCAGATGCAATGGAACAATTCTCTCAACCCATAAATGTATGAAAATGGAGATGAGGCAACTCGGCTTCACGATCTCGATCTACAACAGGAGAGGGTCTTCAAACAAGGTCTGATACCATGTTCGATAACACATGTATTCCAAAAAAGGATGAACACCTTCAATAATCATTCACACAACCATATCAAAGATCAACACACAACCATATCAAAGATCAACACACTAATGTTTTGACATGGTAAAACCCCTACGGGGAAACATCCACGGACCCAACCAACGTGGCCACTTGGAGCAATTTATTAATGCAAAAGAAAAAGATTACAAAGATATTTTACAAGAGAGTTTCTCACAATTGATCATCGGCAAATGACCCTCCATGATATTTAAATAGAGATCCTGGACCAATCGAGTTTTAAGCCACAGATCAATGACCATTAAGATCGAGGAGAATATGAACCGTCAGATCACTCTATGTTGAGAACATATCGTGACCGCCAGATTTCCTAGCTACAAATGCATACTAATGCATACAAAATAAACACACTGAGAAACACACTATTACTAACGACACATTAGACCAAGTAGATCTTAACTAACTACTAAGTGTCTAATTATCCTAACAGATAATTACAAACTGTAAACATTATAATACAAAATAATTCATCAACCAATATTCACAGACTACAATAAGAGATATGCATAAATAGAATAATCCCATTCATACACATCAATACCATAATCTCCAACTTCAAAAAATGTCTCGTAGATTCAAATTAACTTGTAGTAGAAGTATTGTCATGCTACACTCAAAAAAAAAAATCCCTTTCAAATGGGAAGCACTCCCTTTTTATAGTGAGTGGATAATGTTTACAATCGTTCTTCTTGGAAATCATGAAATTAGGCCCGTTTCACAAAAAGGGACATTTCGTATTCAAAATTAGATTAAAATATCCGAAGAAAACAACATCTGGAAGGGACTGTGGAATTCTGTAATCATGACTTGGCCCGCTCCTATAGTTGGTTTTGGTATCCTTTCCAAGTGGAATGGTTGATTAAAATTCTCTTGAGTTTTCTTGATTGCAATCTCTCTAAGAATTATTCTCTGTTGCAGAATTTTACAGACACTTCTTGATATAACCTCTTCGACGTGGCCTTTGCAAAGGATTGGATTTTGTGGGTGAGCCAGGTAGGAAGCAACAAGTGTTCTTCAATTGATTTTTATTCAAATAACATCATATCTTGAATGCTCACTTGGTTGGATTTCTTTAGATATTCCACATCAAACATCTTAGCATTGACATAATTCGTTTCATCGATAGACTTCATTGGTTGTACCCCTTCCACTACGACGAGATCATTCACATCTTTCCACAATTGTGCGCATGTGTCAACATCTACTCCTTGGGTGAATTGTCATGTAATAACATGTTGAAATGAGTATAAAATTAATTTAAATATAACACGTTAAATGTAATAATGAAAGGTTGGTTAAACGACAGAAAATAGGTTACCCATAATCAAGCAATTGTAGTAACAATGTAGGATCTCTCAAAAACCATAGGGATCAAGGCAAAACACAAGCTTTGTAAACTATGTTTCTAAATTTACAATGTAAGTTGTGTTTGAAAACATGTTCTCTTATGACTCACAACACATATCATCCTAACACAAGTATGCCATAACTCAGGTGTGTACGGGGATCTTACTAAAATTGGTCTTAAAATATCTTGTTATTGCACATCATCTTTATCATTAAGGCTCAAAAATACTGGTGGACACCTTGATTTGGGCATCGAGGTTTGTGCCAATCTATATTTTAAAATAAGGCCATTATTGGGATCACGCATTCGAAAGACGAGAGATTGCGGGTTACTTCGATCTCCAAAGGGAAGGGTATCGAAGGTATATTCCCTCACACATGGACCAACAGGTGGACCTGACACATTAACCAATAAGTAGCATTATGGTAAGAGGTGGGACCCATCGGGGTATTAACATCGAGTTAAATCAGTATGAGGTTGAAAATAAAACTCAAGGGGGAAGGTATCACCAAAATATTCATTTTTCTAGAAAGGCACGCTAAATGTGTGCAATATAAGATTTCAAAACATAGTTGTTGGAGCTTTGAAGGATGGGGAGACTCTTAAGATTCGACGGTTGCGGTATCGACGAATATTATTTCATCTTGGGAGAAGGTGTATGATAAACATGTGGGAAGGTTCGAGAGGCTATCTGAGTTTTATCTTCGGAGTTCGAGAATATGGGGCTCAAAAAGGCTTTCGACGAGAAAGGTATCAAAGAGAATATTCGTTTGATACTTAAGAAATGTAGTGATGTCCCAAAATAAATAAAGGAGACTCATTGGAGAACGATAAACCAGGAAGTCAAAGGTCCAATCTTGGGATGCCATTTGGGGAGGTGGCCATTTGATAGATCATATTAGCTAGGGGGAAGAGATAGATTGGATTTGATGTAATGAGCCACGGGGGTGTTGTGAAAAGAAAGCAATGTATGTGCCAAAGACATTGGAGTGTGATGATTATAATTTAAGTTAACGTTTGAAGTAAGGGACTTCGAAGAACATGATACCAAACAAATTTGAGTTAATCTTGTGTTGTCTTAGTGAAGTAAGGATGTAGGATTTGTGGGGTAGAAAAAGGCGCAAAAGGAAAACAAAATTAAGGGACCCATAAAATTTAAATTTTTGGGGGAGTTTTGGGATGTGAGCCACAACAATCATATCACATTAAATTCAACATGTTTCACCTTCATTTTCAATGAATCCTTTTTCCAAGTCCATTCATTTCCATTAATTAATTAATAGTCCAAAACCTTGGGTACTCCCTATAGTTAAATCGATTAGCTTGGGTGGAAGAACCACAAGGCCACTTGAAACTAGAGGTACACAGAGTGCCATATGCAATGAAAAAAATGGACATCGCATGAGTGCACACCTCAACAAGTGGGGACATTTATATTTATGTGATTTATTTTGTAGGTCTTTGATTTTTTAAGAGAAGCGTTTCATTGCTCTCAAGACCTCTTTGGGTGAGCATCTGGAAAGTTCATAATCATGATTTTATCTTTTTCCAACCACAAGCCTCTGAGACTTCAACTCCATCTTCCCATGAAGTGAGGGACAACCCCTTCTTGGGTGACTACAACCGAAAAAATCAAATGGTGAGGAGAGGAGGGGATGGAATGTGGAAAGTGGAAAGTATGGTCAGGAATAGCATGATGGATCATCAAAAGGACCTCCAAGTAGCATACCTATCCCTATGGGTGACACAATTACTAGGGCACAATGTCAACCACCAAGGTGAAGCAGGGCAAAGAGCATAATGTCCAAGTAAATGTCACATAAATCAAAAGAAGTAATAGATGTAACAAACAAAAATGCCTCAAGTATTGAAATGACACTCACCATAATACCTGACTTGTACCTCATGGAGAAAGACCCAATGTCCTTTGGAGGCCAGCCGATGTGTTGGATACTGTCATGATCAACCTGGAGAACGATGGTGAGGTGGGTCTCCATCTGTGCAAGTGGACACTTCTAGTCAATATGTTTCTCGGTACTCCATGTCTACAACCTGAGGGCCTTGAGACATCATCTCGTTGGTTATCGTACAAAATGGGGATAACATTTGGCTCCTACTTGGGGACATGTGCTCGTCGTAAAGTGCATGAGAACCGCATCATATCCTGGTAGACTTGTGCCTACATTGAAACAAAAAACTGTAAAATCTAGAGTGGTTATATCACCCTTCGTCCATATATATCAAAATAAAAAATGAAAAGTAATCTAAAAAATAAAATTTTAGCATTTTTTCAATTTTTTTTAAACTAAGTATGAAATCAATATGCAAGTAAAGAAAAATAAAATATGAAATTCTTCTAAAATAACATGAGAAATCAACATGAAAATGAAAGGATAAAAATATGACCTACCTACTTACCTAGGGCTTGGACCCTGAAGAAGTAAAGTGATCTGAACATAGGGTCAGAGAAGAGACCCATCCACTGACAATGACATCTTCCTCCTATCCAAATCTATCAAGTGATACTTCTCTTTATCAAACTTCTTCTTGATGATGTAAGGGCCAAGCCAAGAATTTTCATCCTCCTGGTCATATTTAGGCTTACACTTCTTCTTGTCCCACATGAACACAAGAATTCCTTCACTGTAGTTGATGTAAGGTATATTCTCAATGTAAGGATAGGAAGGGGGTACCCTGTTGACTGCATTTTTGATGACTTCTTCACGTTCTTTGTCCTTATTATATTCTTTCTTCAATACTTGGATAGACCCTGGGTCTTTCCTTTGGAACCTTGCAATTTTTTCCTTGTATTCATATTTCCTTGGGAGTGGCATGTCTATGCAGTCCTCCTACATGAAAGGTAAATATTGTGGATCATACTCAATGGTCTCTGGAGCCTCATCGAACTCACACTCACTTTTATTATCAGGACCATTGGGGTCCGCAACATGTTAGTCAACCTTTTATCGACTATATAGTATCTGAAAGGTGCCATCCCCCATGGGGATGTGTGCATGGGTAATATCCATGCTAAGAAAAAATACAAGAGCAACAAACCAACACCTTGAAAAGAGCATCCCCCAAGCGCCTGGGACATCAATCACTACTACGTTCATAAGGAGGTTTATATGAAAAAAATAAATTCGGAAGATTTTAAAGTTCACACATATTCCATGAACCTTGAACCTTTTAGAATCAATGCCACACAAATTTATGTATGGTCAGGTTGTATTCAAGATAAGTTCTTTGATCACCTTCAAATACATGACACTTGCCAAGGCCCCAAAATCCAACATACAGTTGTTTAGGTGGAGGCCATTCATGCCCAAGGAAAGATAAAAGGGAGGGTTACTGTCCTTTTACCGATCAAGATACATGGTGTTCAAAATGATTGGAGGATCATCCTTCATGATTGGTACCTGTAATAGTTTAAAAAATTCCCTCCTCATAGAAGGGATTTTTCACATCTCTGTTATAGGGACCGTCATATTCAACTTCCCAAACCTGGCTGCAAAATCTATGTTCAAATGAATCTCATGTTCTGTAGAAGTTGGATTTGGAAATGACTCATGCATTGGAGGTGGAAGTGGTGGGACCACCTTCTCTATAGATGGAGGATTAGTGGTTGCCTCAGGTTGAGGTAAAGTGGAGGGTTGTGCGAAGGGATTGAAACCTTATTTCTTCTAGTGTATGCCAAAAATTCCCTCTTCCTCAGTTCCTTCCTCTGATCATTTGTTAACTGACTTAAATCCCATAGTCTCCCCTCTCTTTCCCCTTGTATTTTGGCCTCATCAATCTATTCCTGTGTGACCTCTTCCTCTTGGAAGTTACAGATCATATCCATGAATTTCATATTGTCGAGAGAACCTTCGTCTCGTCGGGGACACTCATCCTCTTGGTGAGGTTCTTGGCATGGAATAAACCATGGTGTCTGTTTTGTGTCAACCATTCCAATTGTTTTCGAAGTATCAGAGGCCTGTACTTAATTTTGGTGCTTTGGTTTCCAACCTGCGACATATCTTTGTTGCCTAGTAAATTGAGGTCTGGGGGAAGATTGATTCCTCTCAATGGTGGATAATCGTCCCATGATTTGATTATGTGCTTGCACAAACTAAGTAATCATCTGATCTATATTCTGAGTCAGGAGGGAAATTGGATTAAGAGAACTGCTACTGGAAGCCTTAGTCTTTCTCTCTTCCTTGACACAAGGCCGATACTGAAAAGGATCAATTTTTGAGTCAAGGAGGTTCTCTTCAATCTCTGCACTATACTCTTTGTCTTGTGCCAAGGTGGTGGGATTCTTGTCCTTCATAATGAAACATAAGTGCCCATTGAATGCATTTATGTGAAGGAGATGAACAATTACATCTGTAGTGTGTATATCTATCGAGATTTGACTGTACAACTTGTCATACCTGTTGTCAAATTCACTCACTATATCATTATCCTTCTTCTTAATATGATTGAACTGAGCTAGAAGCATTGCGTTGTATTTCTTTGTTGTCCATCTTTTCTTGAACAATTCAATGAAGTATTCATAAGATGCAATGTGATTATCATGCAAGTCTCTTAACGACCTTTGAGAATATTCGATTAATGAAGAGGCTAGTAGCTTCATTTCCAGATCCTCATGTTCCACTTCTACATTTTCCATGTCTTGGCTTACGACATAGAGATGATCATCTGCAGTGATGACATTGTTTTCCGGAAACTTTGGGAATCATTTGTGAGACTCTTTTGGAATTATGTTTGGGTATCCAGGGATGGTGGCCATGTTAAGGGGTTTGTAAAGGTCCTTTTCCCAAGGGGGAGCCATTGGGGCAAGGGGAAGGGTACCATGGAAAAGGGTTTTGACAATAGGAGACTTGAGGGGAGGCCTTCTTCGGTAAATCTTAGAAGGTTTGAATATCCCTAGGGGAAATGGATTAAGGGAAGAAGAGTTATGGGAAGGTGGAGTCGCCAGATGATCTTTAAGAAGAGCTCATTGAAAGTGAAAAGGGAACATACTTTAGGTGGATTCACCGGGAAATCTAGGGAAGAGGCTTTGGGATAGCTTTCCAAAGTGGCGTTAGGGTTTGGAAGAGGATTCAAAATATTCCCTAACAACGACACCAAAATGTTATCGCACAAGTTGTAGGTTGGGAAAATCCCGACCCAACCACCAAATAAAGACAACTTAGAGAACACTTACCGACTGTAACCTTAGGTAGGTATTTCTGTCACTTTAGAGATGAAGAATCACCTCAAGGGGGGAATCCCATGTGACCCTATAGGGAAATGAGACAGAAATTGAAATGATGGAAGTGTAGCCCCTATAGGTCAATATACTAAGCACGAAAGGGATTTAGAAAGAGTCTTCGTGGTGTCCAAAAGTTTCCAAGATATAAGAGTACCTAAAAAGAGTGATATACATGCCCAAGACACAAGAACAAGCCAAGTATATGTGTATAATGTTAGGTGGACAAGAAAGATAAGCTTTTTGTCCCTAATTTCAGCAGTAAAAAATAATGTATATCAACAACAAAATATAATGGCATCTAGAAAATAAAGTTGCCCAATATTTAGTGAAAAGTACAAGAGACAAGATAGCAAATTGACTAGTTTAGCTCAACAAGATAGCGTAAAACTTTAGCAACAATGTAAGGATGTTGTAAATAATTTCTGCAGAAATAATTATCAGCCTTAAGGCTGTAACAAACAATTTATTACATAAAATAAATCAATCGTCAAAACTTTCCAACAATCCACCCAAAAAGTGCGCTAGCCTTAGTAGATTAACGTGGAAAACTTTTAACAAATTTCAATGGTTGAGTAGTGAGTTATGAATGAAAATGTAAGAGGGTTTCTGCATCCCTAATGGATGTAGATGAAAAGTTATAATAACAACAAGAAATACTTATCAAATTGAGACACCCTAGTGGCTCAACTAAGTGCATAAAGCATAGAATTGATTCCAAGTTAGACAATCTCAAAAGAATGATTTTTCACATTTACCAAGGAAAGTATTTTATATCTCCAATGAAAAAATCATATTAGTGACTTTAATATTTGGGTGAATGGAGTCTTTAAACACAAGTTGGATAAAAAATATCCCTAGGGATGTAAATACTCTTACTCCCTAGGGTATGCTAATCAAACTAGGGTAAAATATAGGAGGGTATACACACTCGTATTCCTCCTAGCAACCCTTGTCCAAGAATAAATTATAAACTTAGAAAATGAGATGAAGTTTAATGGAGGGTGTATAAAACATAATCCTCATAGGGTTTCCCCCCAAAACAAACAAGAATAAACAAGAAATAAATAACAACATGTAGACTTTTCCTTACCAATTCCAAGAGACAGAGCTATCAAACCCTAGTTTCACCAAGCAAATCACCATCCAAAGCAAGAACATAAGGCTTCAAGGGGTGCACATCCTTCACTTCATCCAATTACTAAGATATAACACCAAAAATCATTTGCACAAGAGATAAACACCAATAACCCTCAAGAACAATGAAAATTTCATCTAAGTACTTCTCACAATGGGAGATTTATGTTATGAAATGAGATTCAAATGATCTCTATTTATACCAAATGTCTTAAAGATCGTTTGTCCACAAAATTTAGAGTAAACAAAAAATAAGGGGGAAACAACCCTTATTTTTCCCCTTTTGATCCAGGTGGATATCGGTGGCCACCCACCTATTCCAACTGGCTCAAAACAGTGTTCTGGCAACTTACCATTTTTAGCAGGTTTTCGATTCCTAAACTTCTGGGGCCATTTTGAGCACGTAAATGAAGCTTTTTCGGGATCAAGCACCTTGATGATAACTGAAGACTCTCATTGAGCCCCCAAAATGAGTTGTCTCGACGATACCTTTCCAACTAGATATCATGCGCCCCAAATGAAGATCACATGCCAAAGTTACGCCCTCGAGAAGTCAATACACCAAACTACCCAAAACGGGGTCCACAAAACTGTTGGATTTTCATCTTTTGGGGTTAGGGTTTTGTATTTTATTTATATTAAAAAGGCCTTTACAGCCTCATTGTAATCCATCTTCTTGCAAATTTGAGTAGTTGTCACATCTCTTCTCAGAGATAAGATGCCACCATTCTAGTGAGTCTTTCACTCTACATTTCTACAATTTTGTACATTTCGTTCATTAATAGATATTGTGTATTACTATATCTCTGTTTTTGTCGTTGCATCTTTGATATATTTCTGTTATATTATTGGATATTTGAGATATATCTGTACATTTATTTATTATATCTCCACTCTCATTTTGTGCCTAAAATAATCTGGATCAGTGGTATCAGAGCAGACTGATCTTGATCGTTTTTCAGTGCATGTCCTCGATGAGGTCCGAGTATAGAAAGTTGGGTCTCGAGCTTGTATCTCTTGAGGAAAATCGCTCTCACATGCCCAAAAAACCCTCCATGGTGGAAGAAAAGAAAAATGTCAGAGAAGATGATTCTATTAATCTGTTGGTTGAGCAAGCTCTCACACAACAGAGGGACAAAATGATGGAGAAATTTTCGCAAATCCTTTAGCGCCTCTCGATAACAACATGCATGTTTTCATCAAGCGGCCACTTTGGAGGCACCCCTCCTTTCAAGGTACAAGGTAATTTTGATATTCTTGTATTTGAAGGACAAATAGATGCAGATGCCCTAGAAAAATGGTTAAATCTACTAGAAGGTTATTTCTCTGTTCATAATTTCTCCGATAGGGAAAATATCAGCTTCACACTTCTTAAGGCTCTCCTCCATGTCAAACATTGGAGGGAAACTTATTGGGAGAAAATTTCCACAGAGGAGTATGGAATCTATGGGGCCGAGCCCACCTGGGATTTTTTTGGGGATGCGGTCAAGGCACAATATTACCCTGTTGGGAACTATGACGACCAATACATGAGATGGAACACACTACAGAAAGAGAGGGGTTAAGCAGTTCCAGATTTTACCAATACCTTCCAACATGTCTTACACCAAAAAACAGTCTTCTGGCAACTTACTATTTTTAGCAGGTTTTCGGCTCCTAAACTTTTGGGGCCATTTTGAGGGCCTAAATGAAGATTTTTCAGGGTCGAGAACCTCAATAATAGCCAAGGGATCTCATTGAGCCCCCAAAATTAATATTCTCAAAGAAACATTTCCAACGAGCTATCGTGTGCCCCAAATGGAGATCGCATGCCAAAGTTACGCCTCTGAGAAGTTGATTCACCAAACTACCCAAAACAGGGTCCACAAAATTGTTGGCTTTTCATCTTCCAGGGTTAGGGTTTTTGATTTTCTTTATGTTAAGAAGGTCTTTAGAGCCTCATTGTAATCCATCTTCTTGTGAATTTGAGTAGCTGTCACATCTCTTCTAAGAGATAAGCTTCCACCATTCTAGTGAGCCTTTCACTCTGTATTTCTACAATTTTGTACATTTCGCTCATTAATAGAAATTGTGTATTACTATATCTCTGTGTTTATGGTTCAATCTCTGATATTTTTCTGTTATATTATTGGATATATGAGATATCTTTGTACATTTATTTATTATATCTCCGCTCTCATTTCATACCGAAAATTATCTGGATTAGGGGTATCGGAGCAGACTACTCTTGATCATTTTTTAGTGCCTGTCACCGACGAGGTCCAAGTATAGCAAGTTGGGTCTAGAACTTGTCTCTCTTTAGGAAAATGTCTCTCGCACGCCCAAGAAACCCTCCATGGCGAAAGAAAATAAAATGACAGAGAATATGATTCTATTAATCTATTGCTTGAGAAAGCTCTCACGTGACAAAGAGACAAAATGATGGAGAATTTTTCCCAAATCCTTCAGCGTCTGCCGATAACAACATGCACGTCTTCATCAAGAAACCACTTTGGAGTCACCTCAAATTTCAAGGTACAAGTTAATTTTGATATTCCCGTATTTGAAGGACATATAGATGCAGGTGCCCTAGAAAAATGGTTAAATCTACTAGAAGGTTATTTCTCTGTTCATAATTTCTCTAGCAGGCAAAAGATCACCTTCACACTCCTTAAGGCTCTCCCTCATGTCAAACATTGGTGGGAAACTTACTGGGAAAAAATTTCCACATAGGAGTCTGGAATCTATGGGGTCGAGCCCACCTCATATTTTTTTGTGGATGCGTTCAAGGAACAATATTATCCTATTGGGAACTATGACGACCAATACATGAGATGGACCACACTGCAGAAAGAGATGGGATAACCAGTGCCAAAGTTCACCAATACTTTCACCAAGAAGGACATGTGAAAGTGTTGTGATTTCCACAAAATCCCTTGGCACAACACTGATGATGTCGCTCAAAAAAATCATTGGTGGCCGAGATCAAAGACAAGGAAAAGAAGCCTGATTCAAAATCTAATTCAGAAAATAGTGGGAAAATACATATCATTGGCGCATAACCCATTGATACTATCACGACCACAACAATTCAACCAGAAGAACCAGTAGATATTGAAGAGGGGGAGCGCCTTTTTCATTCACAGATGTCGGTGAAGGGGACCCCGCTACATTTTATTGTTGATAGCGGAAGCCAGAAGAACCTCATCTCAACAAAGGTCGTCAAACAACTGGGATTTTCATCAACACCATAACCGCAACCATACAACAATGGGTGGCTTCGCTAGGGACGAGACCTTCGTGTCATCCAACAATGTCGATTGTCATACAGGATCCATCCCTTCAAAGATGAGGTATTATGTGATGTTTCCCCTCTGGATGTCTATGTTGTTATGTTAGGCCAACCATATATGTGGAAGCGACATGTTATTTATGAGTCTTGATCTTGTAGTGTCATTATTACTCTGGGGGTCATCTCTACAGGATAATAGAGGTAGTTCTGACTACTGTCCCACCTAAAAAGTGTCGCAAGGTAGTATCTCATACTACAAAATTCAACTTCTTCACAATCTGTTCAAAAGGTGAACATAAGGACACTGCAACCACTACAACCTCAATCCAAGCACCTTCTTTCCAGCAGAAGCAGAAGCAGGTCGAAAATATTGAAGCAAAGAGAAAAGATTCATTCTGCACAAAGTCATCTCATCAGGTTCTCGACAACCTCCCACAAACCAACCAACACAACTTCTCCATCAAGGCAAACATCTCACCAAGGTCCAGATTCAACAAATGCTTCCCCCTCTCCCCGGGGAACTTAACGCAATAGAGAACATTGCTTCCTAAGGAGGGAGGATTGATCCCGATGGATATCGGTGGCCACCCACCTATTCCAACTGGCTCAAAATAGTCTTCTAGCAACTTACTATTTTTAGCAGGTTTTCGGTTCCTAAAATTCCGGGGCCATTTTGAGGGCCTAAATGAATATTTTTTCGGGATCGAGCACCTCAATGATAGTCAAAGTCTCTCATTGATCCCCCAAAATGAATCTCATCGATTATTCCTTTCCAATGAGATATTATGCACCGCAAACAGAGATCACATGCCAAAGTTACGCCCCCGAGAAGTTGATACACCAAACTACCCAAAATGGGGTCCACAAAACTGTGGGCTTTTCATCTTCTCAGGTTAAAGTTTTTGATTTTCTTTATGTTAAAAAGGCCTTTAAAGCCTCATTGTAATCCATATTCTTGTGAATGTGAGTAGCTGTCACATCTCTTATCAGAAATAAGCTGCCACCATTCTAGCGAGTCTTTCACTCTGTATTTCTACAACTTTGTACACTTCGCTCATTAATATAAAATGTGTATTACTGTATCTCTATGTTTATGGTTGCATCTTTGATATATTTCTTTTATATTATTGGATATCTGAGACATCTCTATACATTTATTTATTATATCTTCACTCTTATTTCGTGTCGAAAATAATCCGGATCACCTTTACAAAAGTAGTATTATTTATTTTTACTTTTGCACATGAAAGAAAACCCTAAATCATGACATCAACCTCATTTGAGGCCACGTTTTGGAACTTAGGATAAGTTGTTGGGATTGGAGATAGGTGTGCTAGGCCTCCAAAGGCCACATTTCCTCAACCCTTGCCTTTTCTTCATGGCCAAGGCTATCCTTCCTCCAAAACGTGTCATGTGTCCTCATAACCACTCAAAACCCCCTCAAGCATGACATCAATCCCCTTAAAGTGACATTTTTGGCCTCCAAAGAAATTTGTTTGATTTTTGAGGGTATGGTGAGGACGTACAAGGTGTATTCTAGGCTTCCAAATTCAAGTCTCCGTGATCCGACATGTGGTACCTTGACATCCAACCTGTGGGTTGGAAGCCCCATGGAAGCTAGGCTTGTTCCTCCAAAATTGTCCACCAGTTGGGTCCTGCAAAGACAAATGGATATGCCCTCTAAGGATATCAAGTCAAAGAATCATGATGAGTAAATCAAATAAATAAAATATCCATCTAAGCATGTAAATCTAAACTACATGATGAAAATAAACTAATGCTCAAAGACCCTGTGCAATTTACCAAGTTTGAGTATGGGAGGGTTGACAAAATGACCTATTGGGTGAATTGTCCCTTAATTTTATGAGTGTTTCCTAAGGGGACCCCCTTCTAAGTCATGTAGATGATGTGTTATGGATGAGGGGAAATTTTTTGGTCATGGGGTTCATGACATACAAGGGGTTTTAGTGTCTCACTTATGGGTGCCTTTGTAGAGGGTGTGTTGCACCTTCGTTTTCAATGCATCCTTTTTCCAACCCCATTTATTGTCATTAATTAATTAATAGTAGAAAAAATTGGGTACTCCCTAGAGTGAAATCGATTAGCTTGGGGGGAACCACCACAAGGCCACTTGAAGCTAGAGGTACATAGAGTTCCATTGATCCAGGATCTTTTCGTCATGTGACTTATTAAAGAACTGTATTAAATGAGCATAAACAAAAGTACACCATAAAGAAGGAAAAGTCAAAAGGAAAGAGACATAATTATGCAATATGACCACAAAGAAATTGATAACGAAGTTTGTCCCTGGTGGACTACATCTCTGGGTCCTCCTCTCAAATGGGTAGGTCTTTTTATTAACTCCACAAAAGAATTGGGAAAAATACATAAGTATACCTCATTCTAGAGTTAAGCCACAAAATATTTTCTCATATCAGAAAACTAACACCACCACTGCGTTTGTGGCGTCGTTTTACCTAAAAATGACTGTCTCCACGCCTCAATCCGAGTCAGACACTTTCGGGCCGCCAAGACACTCCTGCCTCGGTTTCTGTGCCACTGCTCCTGTAATTAATCACTGACAGATCTTGAAATCCATGCCAAAATCTAGAAAAATGCACCCAAATCTGTAATGTACGAATGCACTCAGCCTGTCCCTTCTCCATGCTCTTGTGTTCTCAAATGCACTACCCGAGACCCCCTTATATACAAGATTTCGAGTGGTTATTCCATAAGTGCATGGTTGGCAAGTTGGTTACATTGGCTAAATTTAGGCGTTTAGTTTGGCGGAGGTTCCGAGGTCGAATCCCATGGAACCCCCTTTTTAGTATATGGTTGTAACAATGTTGGCACGGTTGCTAAAACTGGCGAAGGTTGGCTAGAATGGCGGAAAGGTTAAATATAGTGGTGAATATGCTATATTTGGAGGTTGGTTGGGTTGAGTCCCTAAGAGGGTGGAACCTTATGGTCATGTGGCATAATACGGAACCAGGGGCTAGGCTGAAGGACGATCCCCTTTCTTTGGCACCCACCAAACCTTTATACTTTAAACAATATATGCAATGTATATAATAACCAAGGAAAATTGTGTGGTATAGTGGTTAATGCGGACTTGTGGGGCCTTTGGGCTCTTTGGAGGTCATGAGTTCAACTCTTGGGGATTCGAATAAACTTTTTCATTTTCTAGCCATTGGAGGGGTGCCACATGGCAGCCCATGACTAGGCCATGTGGCACCATATAATTGGTCCACAAAAATGTCACTTGTCACCGTATGATTCACCCATGAAAACTGACATGTGCCATCACTTTACTTGCCCACATGTCTACATCCTTGCCACATCATATTTCCAACTCAGATGTGCCACGTGTCACCCTTGTAGTGGTGACATGTGTCACTTTGACTTTTGCATCTTTGACCATGTTTGACTAAACTTTGACCACTTATAACTTTTGATCCGTAATTCCATTTGGCGAGTTGTTTGCGTCGTTAGAAATCTTTCGACACACTCTTCGGGATTGTGCCTTTTACACTAAGTTTTTTTGAATTTTTTTCCCTTTTGTTGTCTATTGAATCCATTCTGAGCGTTCTAACTTGCTTCTGTGCGTTCTGAGTTGTCTTAACCTTCTCTGGATCCTTTTTGGATCACACCTTCCCACTGAGAGCTTTTTGGACCACCAAAATATTTCATTAATCAATTGGTAAGTGAGGGAAGAGTTCCCTCACCTTATCCTTCTCAATCCACTTTGCCTTGCTTGGATGTGTGCCCTTTAAGCCTACTTGAAGATAATCAACATCACCCCTGCGTGAAGTACTCATCCTCCTATCTAGGATGATATCATCCTATAACTCATCCAAGTACTCAAGTGCAAACACATCAACTGATGGTATTGAAACTTCCTCATCCTGATCCATGATCATGGGAGGTTCAAAAAGTTTCAAGTTCTCTATGTTCACAACTGAATAAATATGCATATAAGGTGGAAGATCTAAATGAAAAGCATTAGTGTCGCTTTTCTCCAAAATAGTGAAGGGTCCATATTGGATGGGCTTGAGTTTCTTGCCTTCACCCTTCAATCGTTCCTTGCTGATGTGAAGCCATACTCAGTCTCCAACCTGGAACTGATGATCAACCCTATTCTTGTCATGTCGAGCTTTATATTGTGCTTGACTCTTCTCCAACTGTTCCCTGACTGCCTGGTGTATCTGTTGAATCCTTTGGATGAACTTGCGATATCTGTCCTCTACTCATTGTTCATGCACATCGACATCTATCCCATACATCAAGTCCAAAGGAACCTTTGGTAGGTACCCATAACACATCTCAAAAGGTGAACTCTGAGTGGATGAATGTAAAGCTTGATTATAAGCATGTTGTACATAAGGTATCTGTTCATCCCATAACTTAGGATGCTTGCTACAATAGATTTGAAGCAAAATTACCATTGTTCTGTTTACCACCTCTGTGTGTCTGTCGGTCTAGGGATGAAAAGCAGTGCTCTTCTTCAATTTGGTGTCCATCATTCTCCACAAGCGAGTCCAAAAATTCCCAAGGAATCGAGTATCTCGATCTGAGACAATGGACGTGGGTAATCCAAAGTGAACCCAAACATGCCGAGAAAAGAGATTAGCAGTCTGCTCAGTAGTGATCTGCTTTTTACGTGGCATCAAGATACACATCTTGCTGAACCTATCCACTACGACATACAAATAATAATGACCCCCTCTGATCATTGGTAAACTCCCTACAAAATCCATGGAAATAATTTCCCATGGATGGGATGGAACATGAAGTGGTGAGTATAGCCCCAATTTTCTATTAGTGGGCTTACAAGTAGAACACATCACACACCCCTTTACATATTTACTTACAATTGCTTTCATTTGAGGCCAGTAACAAAACCTCTACAAATGAGCCATAGTTTATCCTACCCCAAAATGCCCCGATACAAGAGAAGTATGAGCTTCTCTTATTAGATGGACTCGTTCACTTGTAGGAATACATAGCTTCCCAAGATGATAGAGTAACTTTCCCTACAGACAATACTTCTCTACCTGTGCACCATGGGTTAGCTTCTCATATACTTCTTTAAAATCTTCATTGATGACATATTTATCTACATAGCTATCATGAGATAAAGAAGTATTCTTCAAAATAATAGAAGCAACAATAGGAGGTCTAGAAAGCATATCAACTACCTTGTTACTTGTACCCTTCTTGTACTTGATTACCAAATGAAATTGTTGTAGAAAACCCATACATCTGTAGTGCCGGGATTGTTGCAATTTGGTCTGTGCTTGAAGATACTGTAAGGGCTGGTGATCTGTATGTATAATTGTTTCCTTCCCTAACAAGTAATGCTTCCATTTCTTTATGCTTTGAACTAATGCATACAACTCTTTATCATATGTAGGATAGTTAACAACTGCTTGGTTAAAAGTTGCAGAGTGGCACAAATGGCGTATCCACTGGCATATGTCTCGATCTCGAACGATTGTTGAAGATTCGACAGTGCTAATACTAGTGCGGTACTGATCTTCTCCTTCAAAATGTTGAAATCTTTTTGTTGCTTTCCTTCCCACTGAAAAGTGTTCTTCACATTGGTTAAGGCATGCAAATGAGCTGCAATAAAGGAGAAGTTTGGAATGAATTTCCTCCAATACTAGACTGCACCCAAGAAGATTTGGATCTCGGTCACACTTTTTAGCTCAGGCCATTTCACAATTACTTCAATTTTGGAAG
Organism: Picea sitchensis; assembly: GCA_010110895.2. Taxonomy (NCBI): domain Eukaryota; kingdom Viridiplantae; phylum Streptophyta; class Pinopsida; order Pinales; family Pinaceae; genus Picea; species Picea sitchensis. The sequence goes on along the minus strand of SNQJ01S0000064.1, from coordinate 666,994 downwards.
GATCAATCTTCAATTGTCCTCCTCCCACGATGTGACCTAAGTATATAAGTGAAGCCTTGCCAAATTCACATTTAGACATTTTCACATACAACTTTTCCCTTTGCAAAGTATCCAATACTTGTTTTACATGCCTTACATGTTCATCCCAAGTCCCGTTGAAAACAAGAATGTTGTCCAAATATACAATCACAAAGTCATCCATGAAAGGCCTAAATACATCATTCATCACACTCATGAAAGTTGTTGGAGAATTACAAAGCCCAAATGACATAACTAACCACTCAAACAATCCTTGTTTGGTTTTAAAGGAAGTCTTCCATGCATCCTGTTCTGCAACCCTGATTAGATGATATCCACTGCGCAAATCCAACTTAGTGAAATAAACAACATTCTTCAACTGATCAAGTAAATCATCTATGTGAGGAAGAGGGTATCGATTTTTCACCGTGATTTTATTTAAAGCCCTGTAATCAACACACATTCGCCATGTGCCATCTTTTTTTGGCACCATCATGATCAGAGAACCACAAGGAGATGAACTGGGCCTGATGACCCCTTGATCCAATAAGCACTCTACCTGCTTCTTAATCTATGTCATCTCCACAACTGACATCATGTACATTCCCACATTAGGCAAAGGAGAATCTTGCTGTAGATGTATCTCATGTTGGATTTCCCTCTTAGGAGGTAATCCATCTGGTTCCTATAAAATATCATCATACTTAGAAACAATATCAATTAATTCCTTTTTATGATATGGATCACATCCCTGGAAAGCGTCAGATGTCCCGACATCTTTATCTTTGACGACCATGAGTACATATCTCTTATTAGTGGTTATGAGTCTTTTCATTTTCCCTGCACTAACAAGTGTCGTATTCACCCTCATGTTGTGAGCTCTAACAATATATTCCACCCCCCCTTTTGTAAGGTGGTATTTGTTCTCATGACGAAAGAAGACTGCTTTTCTATCATAAAGATACGGACTTCCCAACACTATGCGACATATATCAAGCGGTACAACATCCAAATCTACTTCATCAATCAACTTTGAAGCAATAGAAAATCTAACCCTACATTGTTTGGTGACATTAAGTTTTTCTTTGTCACATACCCAAACAAGAGGGTAAGGTTTTGGATGTGGTTTCGTTACAAGACCCATCTTCTTGACAAATGCTTTAGATATTAAGTTTACTTGGGAACCCAGATCAAATAGTGTATCTATCTTAGTATGTTTAGATGCAAATCGTATATGAAATAACTCATTCCTCTTTTGTTCATCAATATGAGATTCATCACTGGAACTTGAACTAGCATGAAGAGAATATTTACCTTGTACTCCAGCTGCTGTGATCTTTCCTTCATCTCCTGATTCGGAACCAAGATCTTGCTGCACTATAGTAACAATCTTTGTCTTCCCCTTTCTAGTGAACTGTTTCGATTTCTTTTCTGGATGTAGTTTCCAACAGTGTTCTTCATCGTGACCGCTCCTCTTGCAATGAGTGCAAGATGGTTTTTCTCCTTCTCTCGTTACTGTAGCGGTCTTCTTGCCCTTCCTTTTGAACTTCTTGAAGTCTTTTGTGGGAAATTGGAAGGTTTCTTCATGGGATCTTCTTGAACATGTTTCCCCCTGTTCTCAAGGTGAGTGGCTTGCACACAAACTTCGTCAACACTAGTGGGGTTAAACAAGAGAAAAGTATGACGAATATAACTATGAAGTGCCCCAATATAATTTATTAAATTTTCATAAGAATCCAAAGGAATATTCAATGCTAAAGATTTCTTCCTAAATTCCTCTGTGAAACTTTGTATGTTTTGACCTTTACTCTGTCTCAATGTTTGCCATTCCATCATTGCTTTATGTAAATACCCTAATGGATAGAACTGCTTCCTTATCTCTATTTTAAAATCCGACCATGAGGAAAGAAGCTTACTGCACTTACTTTTGTCCTGTAGATTGCTCTCCCACAATACGAGAGCAGTGCCTTCCAACTTAAGAGAAGCCAATTGCACTTTAACTTCCTCTTCGTTAATATGTTGAACATGACAGTATACTTCAACCTATTGAATCCAATTGTCTAACTTTTCAGGATTAACATCTCCATTAAACATAGGTAAAGAAAACTTTACATCAAGCTTTAATAAAGGTTTCTTAAAAGAGGCTTTATGGTTAGAATGATGAGAGTGATGAGAATTCTCAAAGGAGGAAGAACTAGAACTTGAAGGCGAAGACGAAGGCTCAAGAGGATCTCCTCCAACCCCTTGATTTACCGAAGCATCATCATCTACATGTGCTTCCTTTTTCTTCTCCTTATTCTTCATCCTCTTCTCATAATCTCCATACATTCGTTTGACCATTTCTGACATGTGATAAAAGACCATGTGAAAGTTTTTCTCATGTTCATCATGATTTTCTTCATCTGCCATCTTCTTCCTTCGGGATGCACAACAAACTTTGGGATTGAATGTATTAAGAGCTCCTTCACCCTACTTATGCTTGGCCCTAGTAAGCATTCATACTCAACAATTCAAGTCAAAGACGACTGCTCTGATACCAACATGATCCAGGATCTTTTGGTCAGGTGACTTATTAAAGAACTGTATTAAATGAGCATAAACAAAAGTACACCATAAAGAAGGAAAAGCTTAAAAGGAAAGAGACATAATCATGCAATATGAACACAAATAAATTGATAACGGAGTTCGTCCCTGGTGGACTACATCTCCGGGTCCTACTCTCAAATGGCCGGGTCTTTTTATTAACTCCACAAAAGAATTGGGCAAAATACATAAGTATACCTCATTCTAGAGTTAGGACACAAAATCTTTGCTCAGATTATAAAAATAACACCACCACTACGTTCATGGCGTCGTTTTACCTAAAAATGACTGTCTCCACGCCTTAATCTAAGTCAGACACTTTCGGGCCGCCAAGACACCCCTGCCTCGGTTTCCATGCCACTGCTCCTGCAATTAATCACTGACTTATCTCGAAATCCATGCAAAAAACCTAGAAAAATGCACCCAAATCCATACTATACGGATGCACCCACCTTGCCCCTTCTCTGTGCTCTTGTGTCCTCAAATGCACTACCTGAGACCCCCTTATATACAAAATTTCGGGTGGTTATGCCATAAGTGCATGGTTGGCAGGTTGGTTACATCGGCTAAATTTAGGCGTTTAGTTTGGTGGAGGTTCTGGGGTCGAATCCCACGGAGTCGCCTTTTTAGTATATGGTTGTAACAATGTTGGCGCGCTTGCTAAAACTGGCAGAGGTTGGCTAGAATGGCGGAAAGGTTAAATATATTGGAAAATATGCTATATTTGGAGGTTGGTTGGGTTAAGCCCCTTAGAGGGTGGAACCTTATGGTCATGTGGCACAATACGTAACCAAGGGGTTGGGTCGAAGGCCGACCCCCTTTCTTTGGCGCCCACCAAACCTTTATACTTTAAATAATATATGAAACATATAATAACCAAAGAACATTGTGTGGTATAGTGGTTAATGTGGATTTGTGGGAGCTGATGGTCTGTTTGGAGGTCATGAGTTCGACTCCTGAGGAGTAGAATAAACTTTTGAATTTTCGAGGGGTGCCACGTGGCACCATATAATTGGTCCACAAGACTATCACTTGTCACTGTATGATTCGCCCATGAAAATTGACATGTGTCATGATTTTACTTTCCCACGTGTCTGCATTTTTCCACGTCATCCTTCCAACTCAGTTGTGCCACGTGTCACTTTGACTTTTGCCGGTTTGACCAAGTTTGACTGAACTTTGACCGCTTATAACTTTTGATTCGTAACTCCGTTTGATGATCTGTTTGCGTTGTTAGAAAGATTGTGACGCGGTCTTCGCGATTATTCCTTTTACATAGAGTTTTAGTAAGTTTACTTTTTTCCCTTTTGTTGTCTGTTGAAGCCATTCTGAGCGTTCTGACTTGCTTCTGTGTGTTCTGAGTTGTCTTAACCTTCTCTGGATCCTTTTTGCATCATCCATATGCAAGGAAATAAAGGGACACTGCATGAGTGTACACACCTCAACATTTTGGGACATTTATATCTATCTGTTTGATTTTGGAGTTCTTTGATTTTTTAAGAGATGTGTTTCATTTCTCTCAAGACCTCTTTGGGTGAGCATATGGAAGGTTCATAATGAATATTTTATCTTTTTCTAGCCACAAGCCTTTGGTCCTTCAGCCCCTTCTTCCCATGAAGTAAGGGACAACCCCTTCTTGGGTTAGTACACCTGAAAAAACAAAATGGTGAGATGAGGGGATGAAGTGTGGAAAGTGGAAAGTATGGTCGAGATTGGCACGGTGAATCATCAAAAGGATCTCCAGTAGCATACCTATCCCTAAGGGTGACCGAATTACTAGGGTGCAATGTCAACCACCAAGGTGAAACATGGAAAAAAACATAATGTCCAAGCAAATGCCACATAAATCAAACACATTAATAGATGTAACAAACTCAAATGCCTCAATTATTGAAATGACAATCACCATAATACATGACTTGTACCTCATGGAGCAAGACCCAATGTCTTTTGGAGACCAACTGATGTGGTGGATACCGTCATGATCAAACTAGATACTGGTGGTGAGGTGGGTCTCCATCTGTGCAAGTGGACATTGTTGGTCAAGCTGTCTCTCGGTACTCCATGTATGCAACCCGAGGGCCTCGAGACATCATCTCCTTGGTTATCCCACAAAATGGGGATAACATGTATTTTGAAGGAGGTGATCCTTTTGGAAGTCAAGGATTGTAATAATTTTATGTTAAGTAATCAGAGGGGTGTTGAATAAATGAGAGACTTCTGACGATTTATAACCGTGCTCAAGGAAATAAGAAAGGTATCAAGGATGAACTTCAAAGATGAATCTTTTGAGGTGGAGGGGTGGCCCATCATGAGAGTTTTGTCCACAAATTGTAGATGCAAGAGGGGTTCCATTTGATTACAAATACACAAGCCTTTCATATTTCCATCACAAATTGCTTGACATAGACTTCAACCTAGGCCTTTCACCATAAGGATAAATAAGAAGGGAGATAATTGATCTCCTTGTTTGATGTTAGTAAAAGGATTATAAGGGACAAAGGGAGATCCATTGATTAAGACAATAAAAAAATTGACAAGAGAAAATGTTTGACCCATTGGATTTAGGGTTGACATAATTCAAATGCATGAAGCATCTGAACAATAAAATTTCAATTAAGATGATCAAAAGTTTTAGACATATCAAGCTTAATTAACATTTTTTTTTGTCATTTTCAAGGAATTCATGGTATCTTGTGCTACAATAATTCTATCCAAAATTTGATGCCCACCTTGTTTGAGGTAATGCAGTTCATGCTGAGCTTTAATTTGTTAGTAGTGATCTTGAAAATGATTTTATATATCACATTACACAGTGAAATGTGCTTGAATTTGTCTAGAGAGGGATATTTATTCCTTTGTAATATGGGTGAGGAAGGTTGAGTTAATGATCTGAATAATTACTTTCATTGCTTTCGATTTCTCCACTACCTTCCATACATCTATGCCTACAACTACCAACAATTCAGAAAGAAGTATATTGTGAACCCATCTACATCTGGAGACTTCCATGAAACCATCTCCATAACCGTTGTCTCTACTTTTTCTCTAGAAATTTCTTCATCAAACTAATATTATGATAACATAGTTACCAATTTGATGAGAGCTCTCTAGAGTTCTCATTTTTTAAAGGTTGCATTGGATTGTTGATTTTATTTCTTTTTCAAAAAGTGGTGTTACTAGTAACACCTTTTTTTTTTTTTTAAACATTGTGGTTAAAATTACCACCTTTTGAAACCACGACCTTAATAACTTTATAATGTTGCCACTGAAAACATTGAAATCAACCTTGAATAAAAAAGTGTTGCAAAGATAGATAAGCATCATTTTTTTTTATAATTTTAAATTTGGCTCAAATTACAGCTTCCTTGAAACCATGGTTTTAACAAGCCACATTGTTGTAACCAAAACCTTAAAATCATTCCCAAAACCAAAAATTGGTGCTCCTAGTAGCATTCCACCTTTTTATAGGGGTAAAAATTATAAATTCTTTGAAACCCATCACCTTAAGAATTGACACACTTGTAACCAAAATCTTAAAATCAACCCTTGAATTGAGAAGAGGTGCTACTAGTAGTAGCCTCCTTTTTTTTCGAGCTTAAAAATTGAATAGTTTACCATGGCCTAAAAGTCCAATGTTGTTGCAAACAAAATAATAAAAAAAGGGGAAAAATTGAAAAATGGAGAAAATAAATAAAAATAGAAATGGAAAAAAAAGAAAAAATGAGAAAAAAACCAAATCGAGGAGGGAAAACATGTTTCATTTTTTAAGATACATTTTAAATTAAAAAAAAAAACAATAATTAAAAAAAACCTATAAGTTTCACATCATAACAAAAAAACAAATGGGGCAACAGGAGTGGGGGGGATTATTTATGATATCGAAGGAAAAGAAAGAATTTCATTTTTATGGGGTTTAGGTAGAGAAACTAATTATCAGCTGACGCACTAGCTTTATTCATGGGTTTGAGATTAATTGATGCTAGAAGGTACATGAAAATAACATTGATAAGAGACTCCAAGCTAATTATTATAGTACTAAGGAAATGGTCTAGGCAAAGCTAAAGTAACTTTGCAAGAATCATTCAAAGAGTAGTGAATGATAAAGTAATATTCGGGGAGGTAGAATATTACCATGTCCTAAGAAATCTCAATGGAAAATTAGTCACATTGGCTAAAGAGGCTTGTGGTCTCGAACAAGGAACATTGCAAAGCATCCAAGGAGTTGGATGAATTTTATTATCATAAATCTAAGTGTAAGGATTTATTTTTTTTAGGGATCTCCTCATCAATTTTTTTCCACAAGATAAGGAGGTTGTTATAATCATGGAAACTGTGAGTTACCAAGGGAATATGATTCAAGAATTTGTAAGGAAATCTAAATCACACAAGAGAGAGAAGATATAATTAAATAGAAAGTAAACAATGGAAATCACACACAATACACCAAGATTTAACCTTTAAACCCTTGAACATGAAAACCGAAAATGCTTGAGTGACTCCTGATCCTTCATTGTCTTATACATTCACTGGATAAAGAGTTACATGATTAACCTTCACTAATAAATTTGGGTTGCGATGACTCTTTCGACTCTCTTGTGACGTTATGTCGTGGATATTGTGATGAATCTTGGGTCTTCCAAACATCGCTTCACGTGCCGTGGAAAGTGCGAAAAACCTGACAAAACATCGTAAGAGAGACACCCCAAGGAAGTTTTCGCAAGCTCGACGACCAATGTTGGTCGTCACAATAAAGATGACCAATATTTGTTGTCGTACGAGCGAAAAAGAAGGGATATTGTCGCAAGAGAGACAAAGAAGGGATATCGTCGCAAGAGAGACAAAGAAGGGAATTCATCGGAAAGAGAGACAAGGAAACAATATTCTCGCAAGAGTGACGAATGTAAAGATTCTTGCGATTCATCGATAGTATAGATAATTCGTCACAAGAATATTCTTATTCGTTGCAATAACGACGACATATATTTATTTAAAAATAAATAAATTGATGTCCTTGGAATCAAGAATTTGTGATCAAAATTAGTTGAGAGCTTTACATCCATTGATATCAGTTCAAGTGTGTAACATTAGACTGTTATTTGAGATCAGAATAGTCTGAACTTTGGGATGCCTGTCACATGTTCAAATATCAGTTCCACTGATCTTGAGTTCAAGGCCAAGCGTCTTGCTGAGGGGCCATATAGAGACTTGTTGCAAACTAACTTTAAGTATATCGAAAATGTTCTTTGTAAGGCTCCAGGAGTTGTTGAAGGCCATCATGAGGAACATGGTAATTACCAGATTTTTCATGGAGAACATTTCTCAACATAGTCCAAATGATCAAATATCTCAGTGAATTGTCATCCAACTTTTGAAGATGAAATTTTCAAGGTCTAACATCTCTTGGTCCTGTCCTAAATCTGTGTTCTAAATCCATGTTGATTTCCAATATAAAGAGGCTAAAAGGAAGAACAAAATTTGCCTTGTAAGAATAGGAAGTGAATCTCATTAAAGTAAAGCATGTAAAAAAATTGACTCGAGAACTTCCAAATAAGTCTTCTTTAAGAGGCTGTATGTTTTCTCTCCATCCAAATCTGGTATTTATACGTACATTTATATTTGACATGTAATATTAGTATTAGGTACTTTTGAAATTTTATATTTAATTGTTTTGATTGCACAGGTTCTCTATGATGAAAAAGAAAGATATCCAAAATGAAATGACCTGATTAGTCGTAGTTAGTTGTAGTTTGTAGATAATTTTAAAACTCAGCTTTGTTTGAATTTTGATGATTAATAACTTGAGTTGGCCTAATGGTTAAGAAAATGTGTTTCCTCCGGTGGTTCATTTTCTACTCAAGTTCTGTATTCATTCACATTATTCTCCACTAAACAAGAAAAATTCACTTCCAAACAATTTTAGGGGATGCATTAATGTCAATAATGACAAAGTCGAAATGCATTTCTTGTGTCATTAAGGATTGTTGTTTTGGGACAAAATTCTTATGCTCAAATATTTAACTTTAATCACAATAATAATTAGTTGATGAAATTCTTTTCAATGGATATGGCTGGGAACATTCCAACAAAGAAAGTCTAGGCATGGAATTTATTTGATTAAGATAGGGGTATGTGCAGATACAATTACTATAATTAGAACTCTGTGATTTTAGTGTTAGAATGTTGATGTGGTAATGCTAGATTTTAATTCCCAAATTAGGAGGGAATCTAAATCGCCTTTACAAATTAAGAATTGTCCATAAGCATATGAAGGAAACACATACATAGAGACTGCATATTTACAACCTCTACATGTTACCTTGTAGTCCTTATAACTGGCCATGATTTTTTCAATATGCAGTCTTTGAGTGTACATTTTTTAATTATATGTAGGTTCAGTTTAGCAGGATCCAAAGAATGGTTTTGTAACAGTTCGAGCTTAATGGGATTTTTTTTGGAAAATTCATTTTGTGTTCTGGAGGAATGACTACGATTTCAAATGCATGAGTAGAATGATTAGTATTTCATAGTAATAGAGGGAATAATTAATTCCACTTTCAAACAATGTAAAATGTCAACTTTAAGAAATAAATCGAGAAATCAAGAATTTGTGATCATAGTTTCAAATCATAATGTTACCAATGTGTCTTGGGGTTTTCAAATGTTTTCTTAGTCTCACGTTTCCATTATTGCATCGATGATTTCTACTAGAGGGATAATTAGTTGGATTCTTTTCTCAAAGTTTGGTGGATAAATTACATTTGGCTCCTTGGGAGTAGGGAAGTAATCAACTTCAGGTCAACTAGTATTGAGGGATATAATAACCAAATAGAAGATAAAGAAATTGGGTAGAGATACTAAGGTTTTTGGAATCATAGGAAATCCAATAGGTCACAACAAAGAACCAATTTTGCAGAATCATGCATTAAGAGATATATGACCAATTTTTCCCCATCTGTCTATTACAAACTAATGATATCATGAAATGGAACTTCATGTTTTCTCTTAGTTGGAAAGTACAAAGTTACTAACATGAAGAAAAATAATTTTCTCCTAGAAACACCAAGATATTTGTTTTAAGTACCTTTCTAAGCCTCTATTGGCATAAAGGGGATAGATTTCATCTCCTACATTGTAAGAGTTATTAATGACACTTGTAATCCATCTTCTATATCAATTTATCCCAATTTTTCATCCATTTTTATGCTAATGTCTCTATAATATCTCTCACGTGAAAGAAAGAGTGAATTTATGGGAGTACCCACTATTTTTTTTTGGGTTACTTTCTCATCTCTTTGCTTAAGAACATAACAATTGTTATTGAGTAAAAAGTGGGAGTATTCTACACGGGTCCATAAGGAAACAAAAAAATGGTGATCCAAATACAACAATTATAATCATGATATGGAAAGATAAAACTTCTATGTTCAATGCCTACTATGTATGCAATGAAAGCCATGATGCTAATATTACATTCATTTCATGTTTTTCTCGAAGGGATGGCCTATCATTTGAAGTGCAAATGACACATTCAAGTTATCGTCATTTTTATGTGCAACCAATGGTTATAATCTAGTTAGAAAATTCTACTTGATATGGATGCATGCCATATATTATGTGGGCCTTTGAGGACTACACTAAACATTTTTGCAGTAGAACAAAATCTATTGGCCTTCAAGCAAACATTAGTGCTTGATTTTTTTTCATTTCTATATATATCCATCGTTGGATTTTGCAAAGAAGTGCTACAATGGTTTGAACAAATGGTAGGCAAAGCTTGTTTTCACTTGTGGAATTGTTGTTCCACTTATTTGTCTTGCGGTTTCCACTAAGAGTTTCACTTTCTAAGACACCATATGGGTGTTGAACAAGATGACTATGAAGATTTGTCATTCTTACTAAATATCATACTAAGGTGATGCAATCAACAATAATAAAGCTCTAAAAGTCAATATAAGTGAGACATTAGATTCCTCATGAACAATAGATATTATATGTAAATAATCACCAAGAACATCGACAAATTCTGAAGGCCTTCACCATGATTTACTAAACTAGACTTATTTTCAAGTCCCAAGTTATAAAAATAAAATAAAAAATGGAGATCTCTCTCTCTTTCAAGTTATGAAAAACATGTGATACTAGCATGAATTAATCTTTGTAGAGAGGGTGAATATTTAAGAAGAGGAGATTTTGTTTATCTATTAAATTGTGCCAATGCTATAGAATATCAATGTCTTTCTGTCAAAATGATTTTTTAACTCCTTGGATCAATGATTATTGTTGACATTTGGGTCTATATAGACAGTCTAATATTGGGTAGAATCTTAAAAGAGATGGGTGTTGTAAATAATTTGGTTCGCATGCAATTGGAAGAAGAAAAACTGAAGTAGTGAAGAAGGTAGGTGGGAGGAAGCTTACAATGTTTTGGAGGAGATGGTGTCCAAGGGCTACTATCATAATGTTGTAACATTTACTACATTAATGGATGGTCTTTGCAAGAATTAATAAACATTGAGGAGGCTAGTAGGTTTCTTCATAAGGTGGTTAAGCATGCATGTTCTTCGGACTTTGTCACTTAACAACATTATTATTCATTATCTTCATAATGCAAGGAAGTTATTGTAACAATTTCAACTTTTGATGAGTTATCAAAGAGAATTTGTACTCTTGATATGACCCAACAAACATATATTTATTTTAAAAAATAATAATAATTGAGATAACTTGTTCCCCTTCAAAAGGAGATAGCTTAAGGGGTTGATCATTCAACAAAAGTTTATATCTCTTACTCTAATATCATCTTTGATGTCTTATGTGGGTGCAATAATTTTATGGATGTGTTGTTGTGTCTTTGTTGAGCATTTCATATGGTTGTTACATATATATCAAATATGTCCTTGACTGATAACACTTGTTTTTTGGTGGTTTTTTCACATCTTCTTTATCCATTTTCAAGTTCTATTTGTTGCCTAGATTCCATAACCCAAGCACAAGGAAACAAGTCTTTCTTGGATTCTCACGTTCAATCTTAAAAGACAAAGATATTACCATTTTGAAAATCTGGTTCCAACAAAACAAGAACTGACACCCCAAGAGAATTATTGAGCCCACATATCAAGTTTGACTAGGTCAACCTTAATCACACCTTTTAATACAATAAAAGTATAAAGAATATGAATCTAGCCATAATTACAATTAGTAATAATGAATACACGAGCCATGCCCACATGTAGAGATAATAGTGTAATAAATCCGATAGTGTTAGACTACCCCTTATGTTAGACTACCCCACTATTAGGAATTCATGAGCTACAAATAATCATTTGATGGGTGACCATCTAAATATGAAGGAATTTTCCTTAACATCTTGACAACAACCTTAGACTACAACATACTTCTCAACCATGACTACATACATGCTATTCATGTTATCATCTCTATCATTTTTTGGTGATGCATTCCCCCATGAGGCCTACATCATCACTATTGACCAACTTGCATTACGTAAACACTACCCAGGTTCTCCTTCATCTTATTATTAAATGATCTAAGCAACTTCTATCACTAGCCTTTCCTTCACCAACACCTTCCATAGTGATAAATGATCTAAATTGGATCCATGAAAAATATTGGTTATCGGTTCAGATGTCATAAGGCTCAATACATGAATAATTCTAGCGGTAGAATCAAGGATCATGACTATTGATAGTGTAGGAGATGGGATTGATGGCATGAAGGGCCCCATACTATGTCAACTGGTGTGTTACAAGTTTGGAACTCTTGAAACCCACAAACAAACAAGAATGTAAAATTTAAATCCAAACTTGAAAAATTCAATATCTTAAATTTCACATTTACCAATGCCTTCAAATCGCTAGGATGATATCCATGGAGCCACAAATTGATGTAGAAATTGTATGTCAAGGCCAATAGAACAAATCGAACCAAGGAGTATTGAATCAATATATACAAAGACTAAGAGAATCCAAAACTATCATTAAGTGTATAATAAAATTACATTCACAGATATATACAAGCCATAGAAATAGCCTTGTATATATTATCATATGAAAAATTACCCATAATGTCAATGCATTATATGCATCATTACATGTTCAACTATATACTGTACATCTATCTGTCTTATAAAATTATTACACATCATCAATTTATTTTAGTCTTCTTTTGTGTTTTCCAGTTCTTAAGTAATTCATCCATCTCCATGTCTTCGTTTAAATTTATATGGACAATTTTTAAATATCATTGAAGTAGTTCATTGATATTAAAAAAAAACTCTGCAATGTAATTATTTACCTGGTCCACTAGTCGACACCGTTGGAATAGATACCCTGCTCACCTGATATTCAAGTTGAGGAGGCTCAACTATGACATTATATGCCATTGAAATGACAAGAATTATAAGTATAAAATTTACCTGTACGAAATTATTAAGTATATAATTAATATATAATCATTTTACCGTCATAGGCCTTAGTCACAGGAACATCTTGGGGCTGCACCCCACTGGGATGGGGCTGCTGGGGAGCACCATGATCTTCTGGATGCGTTGCACTATCAACTCTCTGTTGTCCAGTACTAATGGTTTCGTTGATAGTGATGCCCCCCTCACTAAAACAAAGTAAGGCATTAAATTATGGATGATATCAAACATTTACGTATTTTATAAGTAATGAAAGGTTAATGTGGACTGATTTTTATTTACCTTATCCCGCCAACTGGATCTTGGGGTCTGCCCCATGATTTTCCTACGATCAACCACAACTTTATCGCCGTACTTGTAACCAAGTTAAAGGTCTTCCTCCATGGTTTCAGTTCCAAAGTAGTCTCCCTGCATTGCATAAGAGTATGTTTTTTTATTTTTTTTGGTTAAAATTACCTGAAAGTTGTAAGGCAATACAAATAATATTCTTAATATGTTTGGGTACTTACGATTCGTGAATGTAACCTCGAGTAGCCTCCCTGGCCTAACTTGTGTTGTCCATGTTTGGCAATCCTTTCTTTGGTTTCCTTCGAAGTGTCAAGCAACTTGATAAGGGGGTTTGACCCTCATACCATTGATCCTCTTCAATCATTCACCACAAACCAACCAATTAAGCTAGTAAGAATTCCAATGGATTTTTTCCCCTCGTGACTTTCAAGACTACCAACACTTGAAGGAATCAATAAATTCTTTAGATAGTTCAACCTCCTTCAAGATCTTGGAATTTGAATTGGTGGAGAGAGAGGAATCCTCTTGAATCAACCATGTTGAAAAGAGGAAATCAAGGGACACCACCCATCCATGAAGTACTCAATTGAGTGTCTTAGTTATGACTCTTTGCATCACTCCAAGTATAAATAGAGACTTAGATGATAGAGTAGATTAGTCAAGTCACCATTCAATTTCTGATTATTGTTGTTAGCACTGGTTCAAATTGTACTAGAGAGGTAAACTTTTTTCCTCCTATTTCTATGACATTTTTTGAATAATGAAGAGAAAGAATTACTAATTTTTTGTGTATATAAGAGTTTTTAAGGGTTCTGAGAGTTTCATTGAGTAGTGTTAATGTTTATTCCATTATTATAGTTCTTTTCATTTCAATAGATAAGAACAAGATCACTGAGAAATACACATTCACAAGAGACACAACATTTATCCTAGGAAACCCTCTAGGGAAGAAAACCTAGCAAAAACTTCCTTATCATAAATAGCTTATACAATGTTCAAGAGATAACTCAAACCAATACAGATAGTCCTCCCCAAGAGATGTGCCACTCTTCTCCCTCTCTCCAACTGGTAATTGCAGCTTGCCTCATAAGAGAATGAGCAAGTGAGTTGTGTGTTAGAAGTGAGGCACTAGCCTCTTATTTATACAAGACTGGCACGTGTGAAAGGGTGTCACTGGCAGGGCCGACCTCTCACTCTGGGTGGGTAAACCCACCTTTAATTAATTCTGGGTCTTCAATAATAACTGTTGGGGATGACTTCTTATTCTTCCCTTTATAATTATCTGATGACCAATCCACAAAAGGGGATTTGGTCCTTATACAATTACCGACATGATTAATCCGCAATGGGGATTAATCCTAATAATAAAATAACAATAATAATAAGAATGCTCTTTGCAGTTACATTATTTCAACACTCCCCCTTAACAAGAAGGGTATTCTTCATCAGCATCAGGTGAGAGAGGTCTGCATCATCAGTGGCATCAGGAGGACAGTATCGTCAATATCATCTTGAAACATTGTCTAGCACATTTACGAGTCATCGGAAGTTTTCTTCATCAGTAGCATCATCATTCTCGAAATAATGCTATCATCATTTGCATCAAGTATGTATTAGTAAAAAAATGATACCTCATCACAACACTAGGCTGGCAGTACTACACTAGTTCAATGTCACAGCTGTAATGCTGGTAGCTCAGTGTTAGTTACATCTTGCTTTACATCTAACAACTAGGTCAGAAGCAAGGAATATCGTCATCTCGCTTTACGTCTAACAACTAGGTCAGAAGAGAGGAATCACAGCGTCATGCTTTATGTCTAACAAATAGGTCAGAAGCATGACTCATCTTGCTTTACGTCTAACAATGAGGTCAGAAGCAAGGAACACACAGTGTCATGCTTTACGTCTAACAACGAGGTCAGAAGCAATGACTCATCTTTATTTACGTCTAACAGCGAGGTCAGAAGCAAGGAACACACAACATCATGCTTTACGTCTAACAACGAGGTCAGAAGCAATGACTCATCTTGATTTACGTCTAGCAGCGAGGTCAGAAGCAAGGAACACACAACGTCATGCTTTACGTCTAACAACGAGGTCAGAAGCAATGACTCATCTTGCTTTACGTCTAACGGTGAGGTCAGAAGAAAGGAATAGATATATATACTCCCCCTTTTAGGGAGGGTCCTTTCAGACTATACCAAGCTTATCTCGAAAGAGTTCAAACTTTACACAAGATAGAGGCTTAGTCAACACGTCAGGAACATGTTCATCCGTGATAATGTACTAGAGCTTCAAGGCTCCTCTTTGTACCATGTCGCGGATGAAATGATAGTGGATCTCTATGTGCTTCGACCTGTTGTGGAATATAGGATTCTCTGTCATCTTTATGTAGCTCTGGTTGTCACATAGAATCAGGGTTGCTCTCATCTCCAAGTCAAATAGGCCTGTCAGCAACTTTCGAAGCCATATAGCTTTGCAGCTAGCATAACATGCGACAATGTACTCTGCTTCCGCTATGCTGGGAGCAATACTGGATTGCTTCATACTCTGCCATGAGATCATAGCTAATCCCAAACTGAAACAACATCCGAAAGTTTTTTTTCTGTCTGCAACACTTCCTGCCCAATCTGCATCAGTATAATCACTCAATGTGAAGTCATGATCTCCATCATAGCTGAGACCATAATCCATTGTACCTTTAAGGTACCTCATGACATGTTTTACAACCACTAGGTGAACATGTATAGGCTCTACTAGAAACTGACTCAAGGTGTTCACTGCAAAACAGATGTTTGGTCTGGTGTTCGTCAGGTACATCAACGATCCAATAATTTGTCTGTACAGTGTGACATCTATCAAATCTGATGAAGTATCGACCAACAGCTTCAACTTCGCTTCCATGGGAGTATTCATGGACTTGCATTCTAGCATGTCGAATCTCTTTAAGATTTCGACCGTGTACTTCCCTTGGTTAAGGAAGATTCTTTCTGGACTCTGCCATACCTCAAGGCCTAAGAAGTAAT
>SNQJ01S0000064.1:633050-648572 GCA_010110895.2 Picea sitchensis | reverse complement strand
TTCTCACATGCTATCAAGTATAATACTTTACGACGATTGCTATCTCAACTAAAGTCATCAACTTGTCATGTGTACCTTTGAATCTTGATTAATCAAACCTGGAGACTTGTCCTCAAGAATGAGTGCTTTATTTTCTTCCAGGTCTCCTTCACTCAAGTGACGAGTGCTTTCTTCAACCTGTCTGTTGTAATAAGACAATACACTATTTTGACATAAGGCTAGGTTAGAGAATAAGCTCTATGATCATCTTTTAATCCTTCTAATAATTTGATCATAGCTTCAACATGCAACACTGATCAAGATAATGTTATGACAAATAGATGCATATCAGAATAATCACACTTGGGTTGCATCATTCCTCTGAATGTGTTGTATCTTGAGATCCTTCTGGATCTATGGCAAGAGATCCCTTCTCCTGCAAATGCTCTTTAGGGTTTAACCATTAAACATATGTGAGTACATACATCTGATGACATTTGCAGGTAGTGGCCTCATCTGGTACCAGCGGTAATCATTAACAACTCTTAAGAAAACTTCAAGGGTGATTGCAACTGGTCTTACGGCTGCAACTGCAACTGATGCTGCAACTGCAATTGCAACTGCAACTTAGGGTTTTATGAGGAAACCCTAATTTTTCAAACTTCAAATTTTGAAATTCTGATCCAGGGGATAGATGCGTTGGGCTGAGGCGAGTTAGCTGGTGCAGTCGAAATTTTGAAAATCCAACTTTTACCCCCTCAAACTTGATCTGCGGATTTCTGGACTAGTGCTTTTGGTTTTCTGGTACTTCTGGTACTCTGGTTTTCTGGTACTTTGTGAAACTAGGGTTTCACTTTCTAGGAGATCTAGCCACTGAAAAGGTGCAATCTAGGTGCCAAATTGATCCTAGGGGGAGGGCGCAACTTTCTAGGTGTTTAGGGAGCTGAAAAGAGATACTTTTTCAAAACCCTAATTTGCAGGTGTTGCAATAGTGACGTTTTTCCTCTTGCAAATAGTGCTTCCTTCAGGTTGGCTCTGATACCATGTTAATTTTTATGCCATTATTATAGTTCTTTTCATTTCAATAGATAAGAACAAGATCACTGAGAAATACACATTCACAAGAGACACAACATTTATCCTGGGAAACCCTCTAGGGGAAGAAAACCCAACAAAAACTTCCTTATCATAAATAACTTATACAATGTTCAAGAGATAACTCAAACCAATACAGATAGTCCTCCCCAAGAGATGCGTCACTCTTCTCCCTCTCTCCAAATGGTAATTGTAGCTTGCCTCATAAGAGAATGAGCAAGTGAGTTGTGTGTTAGAAGTGAGGCGCTAGCCTCTTATTTATACACGATTGGCACGTGTGAAAGGGAGTCACTGGCATGGCCGACCTCTCACTCTATGTGGGTAAACCCACCTTTAATTAATTATGGGTCTTCAATAATAACTATTGGGGCCGACTTCTTATTCTGCCCTTTATAATTATCCGATGACCAATCCGCAAAAGGGGATTTGGTCCTTATACAATTACCGACATGATTAATCCACAATGGGGATTAATCCTAATAATAAAATAACAATAATAATAGGAATGCTCTTCGCAGTTACATTATTTCAACAAGTAGGGCCCACTCAAGGAAAGGAAATAGGAACCCTCCTTTTTTTCCATTTTCTATATTTATAATTTGTGTTATGAATCTAGCTAGACTTATGTAGAATGAAGTAGTTGTCTTTATCTCATTTATATACTTTCATTTCCAATGGTATGTTTATTTCATGCATTTATTTGAATGATTTTTCTTCTTTGTAGATTGAAGTGGATCTTATGTATCTATTACATGATAAACTAATTTTGTAAGGATTTCTTAATCTAGTAATTACATAGTGATCATTGATTCAAGGAACCTTTTTCGTGTTGATTAACTTTTCATCTACTAGGAAATGGCCTTGTTTATATCTGTCTTTTGGAATACTGCAAGTAGAGATGGAAGTGAAAGTAATTCATTTCTCTTCTCAATTTCTACCATTTCCCACTAGACTCATGGGAAATGACATTTGGGTTTTATTTATTATACTACAATTGGACCACCATTTTGTTGTGTTCCCATTTAAAGCTACCTATACCATTTGTCTCATTCATTCCTTCCTTTTGAGGAGACACACTCCAAGCTCATCCTTGGTTGCTACCCACTTGGTATCATGGTCCTCATTTACTATTCAATACCACTTTGTCACATTTTGGTTCTCATCTCCTCGCTGTAGCATAAAGAACAATACCATTATTTATTCATTATAAAAAAAAAAAATACCAAAAACAAGAACATAAAACACAATCCAAAAACATCATAAATTTCAAAATAGCCAAAACTAGAAAGAGAAACCATTGTAATATTATTTGATTTTGCAACACTTTCAAGTCAAGCAGCTATTAAAGTCACCCTTGTTTAGAGGATTAGTACTGTGCCACATTTTCTTGCATTATGAAAACATCATTAAATCTTGAGTCTTGTCCATTGCCATCTATAATGACCTTGTTTTCTTAGCCTCTACCTTCTGATTTGTCTGATCTATTGAGTTTTTCACTAGGTCATCGAGTCACACTCATCCTTCTTATATGGCATCACCTCTATCGTTCCCAGTATAATTTCAATATTCCTCATCATTTCATCATCAAAAGGAAATGTAGTTGAGTTATATAGTAAAAAACGTTATGGTCATTTTCATAATCAACCTTCATGTTATGATCCATTCAAGGGAAATCCTATGTCAAACACCCATCTTGTACTCATCACATTGGGTCTAATCCAAGTCCTTACATATATTTATGTTCTCCATAACTCATGTGGGTTTATAGGGAATCATTATTACCCTTTCTCCCATAGTTCTACTTCTATTGATGTAATTCATTTTGTTGTGGGAATGTTATCTAAAGGCCCCATGTAACTTGGATATTGTTTTGATCATTGACACTAATCCTTGAATGCATGGATTTTTGTTTTTGATTCTTGACTACATGGCTTTGTCTAGTGTTCAATATCAACACATTTGTTTTCATCAAATAAGTTTCTACTCATTACCTTGGTATCCATCATCATCATTGGTAGGCCACCTAACATCTAGAAAAGATTTTCATTATTGATCCTTTGCCAAATGGATTCTCCCATGCCCAATGTCAATATTAGTTTTTTCCCTCCCATAGAATCAATGCCTGTGTTTTTTCCTAACATGTCAAATTTCAATCCATAAAAGAACAAATTGAAAAAATTTCAACATTGGCCCCATTCACATTAATTATTGTATAGGCTTGTTGTTTGATTGTAAAATTATTTGTGTGAGTCATGTTTGAGTCTGGAAACCCTCCCATACTGTCATTTCATGTGTCTAGTCTAACCATGTCAAATTTCAGTCCATACAAGCACAAATTGCAAAAAATTCAAAGTTGGGCCCATCCACACGTCAGTTATAAGAGGGGTCAAGTACATGAGCAGGCATGCCTTATTGTTGGATTTTGATAGAATAACCAAAGAATATTTGAATTTCAAATTGTTTTTTTGACTCATGTTTGAGTCCGGAAACCCTCCTATACTGTCAATGCATGTGTGCTGTCCTAACATGTCAAATTTCAGTCCATAAAAACACAAATTGAAAAAATTTCAACATTGACCCCATTCACATTAATTATTCTATAGGCTTGTTGTTTGATTGTGGAATTGATTGTGTGAGTCATGTTTGAGTCCAAAAAACCCTCCCATATTGTCAATGCATGCATCTAGTCTAACCATGTCAAATTCCGGTCCATACAAGCACAAATTGGAAAACATTCAACATTGGCCCCATTCACATTAATTGTTCTATAGACTTGTTGTTTGATTGTGGAATTGATTGCGTGAGTCATGTTTGAGTCTATAAATCCTCCCATATCGTCATTGTATGTGTCTAGTCTAACCATGTCAATCTTCAGTCCATACAAGCACCAATTGAAAAACTTTCAACGTTGGCCCCATCCACATGTCAGTTACAAGCGAAGTCAAGTACAAGAGTAGGCACACCTTATTGTTGTCTTTTGATAGAATAAGCAAAGAGTATTTGATTGTATAATTGTTTTTTTGACTCGTGATTGATTCTAGAAACCCTCCCATACCGTCAATGCATGTGTGTTGTCCTAGCATGTCAAATTTCAGTGCATAAAAGCACAATTTGAAAAAATTTCAACATTGGCCCCATTCACATTAATTATTCTATAGGCTTGTTGTTTGATTGTCGAATTGTTTTTGTGATTCATGTTTGAGTCCAAAAAACCTCACATACCTTAAATTCATGCATCTAGTCTAAACATGTCAAATTTCAGTCCATTCATGCACAAATTGAAAAAAATTCAACGTTGGCCCCATTCACATTAATTATTCTATAGGCTTGTTGTTTTACTTTTGGAATTGATTGTGTGAATCATGTTTGAGTCTAGAAACCCTCCCATATTGTCATTGTATGCTTTTGGTCTAACAATGTAAAATTTCATTCCATACAAGCAAAAATTGAAAAACTTTCAACGTTGGCCCCATCAACATGTCAGTTATAAGCAGGGTAAAGTATATGAAAAGACATGCCTTATTGTTGGATTTTGATAGAATAACCAAAGAATATTTGATTGTAGAATTGTTTTTTTGACTCATGTTTGAATCCATAAACCCTCTCATATCGTCAATGCATGTGTGTTGTCCTAGCATGTCAAATAGTCCATACAAGCACACATTGAAAAAATTTCAACATTTGCCCCATTCACATTAATTATTATATAGGCTTGTTGTTTGATTGTGGAATTGATTGTGAGAGTCATGTTTGAGTCCAAAAAACCTCTCATACCATCAATGCATGCATATAGTACGTTCTAACCATGTCATATTTCAGTCCATATAACAAGCACAAATTGAAAAAATTTCAACATTGGCCCCATTCACATTAATTATTCTATAAGCTTGTTGTTTGATTGTGGAATTGATTGTGTGAGTCATGTTTGAGTCTGAAAACCATCCCATACTGTATTTATATGCATCTAGTATAACCATGTCAAATTTCAGTCCATACAATTACAAATTGAAAAGTTTTCAATGTTGGCCCCATCAACATATCATTTATAAGCGGGGTCAAGTACAAACTCTTGTCCCCTGGAGTGACTAGTCTTTTCTCCTCCTAAAGAGAAAGAGGTACCATGTTGGGGTGACAGTGACAGGGATACCTCCATTTCTTGTTTGAGTCTAGAAACCCTCCCATACTATCAATGTATGTGTCTAGTCTAACCATGTCAAATTTCAGTCCATACAAGCACAAATTGCAAAAAATTCAACGTTGGCCCCATCCACATGTCAGTTATAAGTGGGGTCAAGTACATGAGCAAGTGCGCCTTATTGTTGGATTTTGATAAAATAACCAAAGAATATTTGATTTCCGAATTTATTTTTGGACTAATGTTTGAGTCCGGAAACCCTCCCATACCGTCAATGCATGTGTGTTGTCCTAGCATGTCAAATTTCAGTCCCTAAAAGCACAAATTGAAAAAATTTCAACATTGGCCCCATTCACATTAATTATTTTATAGGCTTATTTTTTTTATTGTGGAATTTTGTGTGCGAGTCATGTTTTATTCCAACAACCCTCCCATACCATCAATGCATGCATCTAGTCTAACCATGCCAAATTTCAATCCATACACGCACAAATTTGAAAAAATTCAATGTTGGCCCCATTCACATTAATTATTCTATAGGCTTGTTGATTGATTTGTGGAATTGATTGTGTGATTCATGTTTGAATATGAAAACCATCCCATACTGTCACATAATGCGTCTAGTCTAACCATGTCAAATTTCAGTCAATACAAGAAAAAATTGAAAAACTTTCAACATTGGCCCTATCAACATGTCAGTTATAAGCGGGGTCAAGTACATGAGAAGACACACCTTATTGTTGGATTTTGATAGAAGAACCAAAGAATATTTGATTGTCGAATTGTTTTTTTTACTCATGTTTGAGTCTGGAAACCCTCCCATACCGTCAATGCATTTGTGTTGTCCTAGCATGTCAAATTTCAGTCCATACAAGCACAAATTGAAAAAAAATCAACATTGCCCCCATTCACATTAATTATTATATAGGCTTGTTGTTTGATTATGGAATTGATTGTGTGAGTCATGTTTGAGTCCGAAAACCCTCCCATACCATCAATGCATGCATCTAGTACGTTCTAACCATGTCAAATTTTAGTCTATATAACAAGCACAAATTGGAAAATTTTCAACATTGGCCCCATTCACATTAAGTATTCTATAAGCTTGGTGTTTGATTGTGGAATTGATTGTGTGAGTCATGTTTGAGTATGAAAACCATCCCATACCATCATTGTATGTGTCTAGTCTTACCATGTCAAATTCCAGTTCATACAAGCACAAATTGAAAAACTGCCAACGTTAGCCCCATTAACATGTCATTTATAAGCGGGGTCAAGTACAAACTCATGTCCCCTGGAGTGACTAGTATTTTCTCCTCCTAAAGAGAAAGAGGTAACATGTTGGGGTGACAGTGAAAGGAATACCTCCATGTCATGTTTGAGTCTAGAAACCCTCCCATACCGCCATTGTATGTTTCTATTCTAACCATGTCAAATTTCAGTCCATACAAGCACAAATTGCAAAAATTTCAACATTGGCCCCATCCACATGTCAGTTATAATCAGGGTCAAGTACATGAGAAGGTGTGCCTTATTGTTGTCTTTTGATAGAATAACCAAAGAATATTTGACTTTTGAATTGTTTTTTTGACTCATGTTTGAGTCTAGAAACCCTCCCACACTGTTAATGCATGTGTGTTGTCCTAGCATGTCAAATTTAAGTGCATAAAGCACAAGTTGAAAAAATTTCAACATTGGCCCCATTCACATTAATTCTTCTATATGCTTGTTGTTTTATTGTGGAATTGATTGTGTGAGTCATTTTTGAGTCCAACAACCCTCCCATACTGTCAATGCATTCATCTAGTACATTCTAACCATTTCAAATTCCATTCCATATAGCAAGCACAAATTGGAAAAATTTCAATGTTGGCCCCATTCACATTAATTATTCTATAGGCTTGTTGTTTGATTGTGGAATTGATTGTGTGAGTTATGTTTGAGTCTAAAAACTATCCCATACCATCATTATATATGTCTAGTCTAACCATGCCAAATTTCAGTCCATACAAGCACAAATTGAAAAACTTTCATCGTTGGCCCCATCAACATGTCAGTTATAAGCGGGGTCAAGTACAAACTCTTGTCCCCTGGAGTGACTAGTCTTTTGTCCTCCTAAAGAGAAAGAGATACCTTGTTGGCGTGATAGTGACATGGCTACCTCAATGTCATGTTTGAGTCTAGAAACCTTTCCATACCGTCATTGTATGTTTCTAGTCTAACCATGTCAATTTTTAGTCCATACAAACACAATAGTTGGGTGACTGTTTGAACAGTGTAACAGTGATCATTGGATCGTCGCTCTTGCAATGAACGTTGACCAAGTCAATGTTGACTTTGTCAAATAGTTGGGTGACTATTTTAATAGTGTAACGGTCATCATTGGATCATCTCTCTTGTGACAATAACCAAAGGTCGTTGCAAGAGTGACGATAGTTCACTATCTTCATGTTCATCTCTCTTGAGATGTACAATTGGTTTCTTCTCAAGAGTGACAAATGTGAGCTAGATTTATAAAAAAATTGAAAAATTCAACTCTTTATCTTCAATTTTGCGACTAAAGGGTACTTTTGTCACAAGTAGTCATCGCAAATTTTTCAATATGTAGTAGTGCTTGGTCCACACCTAAGACACAATTCATCATCCTACTCTCTTTCTTAGCACAAGAAAAACTCTACAATGATTTGGTTTATATCTTCATGGCCATTATAGACTCATGACTCTCTCTACCGAGATTATATCATTAAGATCAGCCTTAGAAAATATTACATTATGCATGTTTATAGGCATATACAACATGTACAATCCTAATTCATGGCGCCCAAAATGGTTAAATATCCATGATGATAATTGGTTTTGATCATGTGAATCTCAGGATTCTGTTATAGGTTTCGACCACTAGTCGACTACAAACTAGTTCACTACTAGTCGGATATCAATCAACCTTCAAGTCGATCTCCAGTCGGTTACCCTTTCGATCTCCACTAAGATACCAGTCAAATATCCAATTGACCTCTAGTCGGGTCGTCCTGTCTGTTGGGTATGTGTTATATTCTTTGCATGTGTGTGGGGGGAGGGAGTGCATCAGATTTGATGATAGAATTTGACGATCCCATCACCTACCGGGGGGGGGTCTCAAGAGGGACGATATTGGCCCCGTTGACCTTAGGCAAAGCCATCAACTCTGGGGCAACACCCAATTTTTTTTTTTTGGGTGGTTTTTCTTTTTTAGTGTTTTTCACTATTTTTAGCGGTTTTAAAAATTAATCTCAAATTAAGGGATTAGGGTTTTGGTAGTTGAGGAATACCTAAAATCTTGTATATATTGTATTTTGAATGATGAAATTAATACAATGAAGAGTTGAGAGGTGAGGCACCAAGGAAGGTTGGTTTTTTCCCAGTTAAGGGTTTCCAGCGTAAATCTATGTGTACTATGTGTATGAGTCATTGCTTACTTTCTTTTTTGCTTAAGAATCTGTATGCATTTATTTACTTTGCATGTTTAAAATTACATGAGAGTGCCACTATGGCCTGTGTTTTTATTAAACATAAAGTAAACAATGAAAATCACACATAATACACAAAGATTTAACTTGTAAACCCTTGACCGGGAAAACCAACGATGTTTGAGTGACTCTCGCTCCTTCATTGTCTTATTCATTCACCGAATAAAGAGTTACATGATTAACCTTTGTCCACACCTAAGACATTATTCATCATCCTACTCTCTGAACAATTATACAATGATTTGGATTATATATTCATGACCGTTACAGACTCATGAATCTCTCTACCAAGATTATCTCATTAAGATTAAACTTAGACAATATTACATCATGTCATATTTATAGGAATCTACAACATGTAAAACCCTAATTCATGGTGCCCAAAATGGTTACATATCCATGATGATAATTGGATGTGATTCTGTGAGTCTCGGGATTCTGTTGTAGGTTTCAACCACCAATCAGCGATGAATTAGTCCACTACCAGTCGGATATGAATTGACCATCCAGTCGATCTCCAATTGGTTACCCTTTCGATCTCTAGTCGGGTACCCTTTCGATCTCCAGTCGAGTACCCTTTCGATCTCTAGTAGGATACCAATCAACTATCGAGTCGACCTCTAGTCAAGTCATCCTGTCGATGATCTGTCAACCATCAACTTGACTTAACCATTGGTCGATCCATCCCCTAATGGATCATCCTCAACTAACCAGTCGATTAGACTGAGTTTCCACTACAAAGAATATAACAACCCAATATAATTGAAGCATGAGAATATCTTTCTCAAAGAGATTGTTTTGGAGTTTCTAAATTACCGAGGTATAGCACATTCTAGGGAGAATTTGTTTGTGGGCTCAATTGTGGATAAGGAGACTAAGACGGTGCAGTGGTACCCTCCAAGAATATGCAAGGATAATGTTGGTTAGAATATTTTGGAAAAAAGTTCAAACTTTTTTAATTTAGTATAAATTATGTATTTTAAATTTTGTTTAATGTTAGGAGATTATGTAAGTATATACATGTAGTATCATTTTGAAATGACACTCAGATGTAGCCAATGAAACATTATGTAGGAGGGAGTATTTTTTTCTCAAGTGTGTGTGTGTGTGTGTGTGTGTGTATCTCTTCTTTCCGGGCTACAGAGCTCAGGTAAAACCCTCAAGTACTTCCCTTCATTTCAAGGATTGTACCGAAGATAAACCCTAAAATATTTAGGGCATAAGGTTGGTCAACAAGAGGGCTTGAAGTCATTACAACAATATAATATCCCTTCTTTACAGGCTACAAAGCTCAGGTAAACCTCCTGAGTACTTCCCTTCATTTCAAGGATGGTACCCAAGATAAACCCTACACTCTTTAGGGCATAAGACTAGTCAACAAGAGGGCTTGAAGTCATTACACCAATATAATATACTTATTATGAGCTCAACATGTCACTTGTGGGAATTGAACTTGGGTGGGAGGATAAAAATCATTCCTCCCAACCACCCAAACTAATACAAATACAATGAGATTGCAACACTTTGCTGATACAAATACAACCATTTATGTAAAAACAAAAATAATTAATAATTAAAAAATGTAAAATACAACTTAAAAAAATATAAAAAAAAATAACAAATATATATATATATATATATTGAGAAAAAATTAAAAAACAAAATATATAAAAAAAAAATTAAAATAAAAAACAATTCAAAAAAATTGAAAAGAAAAAGAAAAAACAATTTAATTTGGAGATTGATTTTAAGATTTTGGTTGCAAGTCAAGAGAAGGATATGCCAAATTAGTTGCAAAAGGGGATTCACAAGTCATCATTCTGATTCTTAAAAGAATGCAACAAGGCGCAACAATAAGTAGAATATCCAATAGTTGGCGCATGGAAGGAGGACTAGAACATATTCAAGCTGTTCTACCCAGGATAGAGGTCATCATCCCATCCCACGTCAGACAATCAACAAACGAAGTTGACGATTGAATTTCTAATGAAGGAATCACATGTAGACAACATATGTTGGAAAAATGATGGGATCCATTAGATGAAGGAACCCTCATCAAAGATTGTCCGACACTCACAAATACCAACTATACTCCCCTAGATGAGGTGATAGGGACATGATTAGTGGTGATAAGAAACAATAATTGACATTCATGAGGTCCTCCTCCTCTAGAACCTTGATTTTACACCTGGATAACTCTCCTCTCCACTGTAGCATGTAGGATTTAATGACGGAAGGTGCGAGGGATTCAGGAGATTACTCCATTACTACGATAGTAACTTTCCTGGTACAAGGGATGTTCTAGATGCTTCATAAACCCAACTTGGGAATGGATACTCCTTTATTTGATGGTATACAAAGACATTCTGTATGTTTTTATTTTCATGTTCCTTGCATGCCTCCTCCATGGGATAGATTCGACCCTTCAGAGTGTCAGCCAAAGATGGAGAAAAATATTGAAGGTTTGCATGTCCACTACTTTGTTTTGTTTCTCCAGAGAGTTAAAATGGCCAGAGGTGGCCCTATTCATAGAGGTCATAGACACAGAGGTTGAAATCCTATCACATGGGCTCAATAGGGAGCATAGAAGTTTGCAAGTGTTTTTCTATCTCAAGCGCCACTAGAGATTCAGGTTGAGATGGATATATCCAAAGATGAGGATCTCTTGGATAGATACTTCATCCAGGACGATGAAGTGGATGCAACAATTTTCCCATGGGTTCTAGACACTGGTACCTCCAGAACCAGGGAACCAGAGTATCATAAAACTGTGGACCTTTACTGGAAGATGAAAACCATGATGCGAAAGGTTTTGGTGGAAAGGAACGAAGCCTATAATGAAATCTTGCTAGAACTGGATGACATGCAACTAGAGATAAAAGAGATAGATTACAAAGTTTCATTGCCAAAAAATCAAATGGTGGGACTAGACTTCACAGAGCCTCGGGACCCCCACCAACAGGTTCATGAAGATGTTGCAATACTCCTCTTGTTTGATTTTCTGAATGTTCTGGTTACTATTTTTTTACTCTATAAGCAAAAGTTCTCTGGTCTCAACTCTACCTAGGTGTCAAATCATAGGGAAATGGTATTCCTGTCTTATAAATTTTTGATGTAGTTCATGGTTTAACTCTTTATCTTAGACAATTTGGACCAAGAAATTACTCTTTTGTAGCTGGTCTAGTTTCCCCAGTGGTAGGCCAACAACATAGACTATGTATAGTTTTTCTTTGTTAATATAAATTTATTCTGGCTATGGTACTAATGATTTTGGTTTCAAAGAAGTTGCAATTTTGACCTCGAAAAAGGGGGGGGGGGTGCTACTAGGAGCACCACTTTTCAACTTTGAGCTTGATTTTAAAGTTTTGGTTGCATTAGTACATGTTGTTAAGGCCATGGTTTCAAAGAAGTTGTAATTTTGTCCCCGGAAAAAAGGGGGTGCTTCTCTTTGCACCACTTTTCGATTCAAAGTTCATTTCAATGTTTTTGCTAACAAAATTACAAGGTTGTTAAGGCCATGGTTTTATGTAACACACCCACTATGGAATAATAATTTTTTCGCTTTTCCTCAAGGGACAGAATCCCTGAAGTCCTATGGGGGGCTAGCGCAGAGTAGTTCTTCCCTGTTCACCTCCCTATGATCGTGGGTTAGGACCACAGGCCAAACAAACCCGGTGCCTTTTCGTGTTTCGCGATCCAGCGATACAAGGGAGTCCAATCTTAAAGGTAGAATGGCGAGGGGGCTCTGGAATGAAACCTTTTCCGTAGATCTAGGCGCGCAGATTCTGGTCTTCTAGATCTACCCATCGCTTAACGACAAAGCACTAGCCCCCTTTCTTTAGTCCCTATCTCGATAGGATCACATACGCACCTAAATGCAAGTGAATTTCAAAACTCGCGACCTCGCAAGTTGTGAGTCGAAGACCCTCAAATTTTCTTCACCAATCGCCGATACCTAAGATTCTGAGATGGTATGGCCCCTCCTTATTAGTGCTCTCCACGCGTGACCACCAACTAGGGCTAACTACTAGCCTTGCTCGCAACTTGCAAGTTCGTGAGTTGAAAGGTTGAACCTCTGGGCCCTTCTTTTACAAAACCTAGAGACGTGAAAGTCAGAGAAGGTTTGACTCCTTCCGGGCTTCTCGGAACTCGCAAATTTGTGACTTGAGTTGTTGGGCCTTTGTGCTACTTTCATACAAGAACCCGAAGTACGATAAGTCAACAGGATGTTGACTCCCGTTTCAAATGACACGTGTCCACCACCTGTCACCACTTCTCCCTTTCTCTGGGCATCTTATCATTACACCACCTATCAACCATGTGGGTCCCACCAAGCGGACGTGCCACGTGTTGCACAACCTCTCGCAACTTGCAAGATCGGGACTTCTATAGTAAAAAATGATTCCCCTCAACCTCCGAGACCCCGATATGCGATGATGCAATGAGGTCCTGACTCAATGGTTTCTCCTACTTCTCGCTATTCGAGACTTCGCGACTCCAAGGGTTTGGTCTTCCACATCCAAACTCACGAACCCCCGATATGCGAAATGGTCAGATATCTTCCACCTGTCCTCCTCGGATGGACGGTCTTGATCCTCTCACAACTTCACCATTTGCGAGGTCAAGAGACTTCCTCCTCTGACTCCTGATGTTCGAATCCCCGATAGGGAGGATCTTGTGACACGTGTCCTCCTGCAGACGGACGACTCAGATTCTTTCGTGACTTCGCCACTCGCAAGGGCTAGGTGCTCACCTTTATGAGTCCCGGTGCCCGAATCTTTGAAACAGATGATTCCGTGACACGTGTCCTCCCGTAGATGGATGGCTCACATCCCCTTTCACTATTTCAAGAATTTTGATGTCGAGTGCCTGGACTCTCGAATTCCCGAATGTCGATATCCTGATACGAAGTCCTTCTCGAGACTTTCGCTCTGCTACTCTATGTGTGAGGGATTAAACCTCGTGCAACTCTCGACGGATCCAATGGCGGTCGGGTTATCTAATTAAGATCTGATGGCTCAGATTTTTCCGACGCTGTGCACTCTCCCACTGCTCCCTGGACATGGGAAAACCAAGGGTCCA
Organism: Picea sitchensis; assembly: GCA_010110895.2. Taxonomy (NCBI): domain Eukaryota; kingdom Viridiplantae; phylum Streptophyta; class Pinopsida; order Pinales; family Pinaceae; genus Picea; species Picea sitchensis. Next base: position 634,775 of record SNQJ01S0000064.1, on the reverse strand, counting down.
GATGCTCCCACAGACCCTGGGGATCTACAGTTCCGATTTCTTCGCTACTCACGAAGATGAAGGAAAAATGGGTTAAGTCATTTAAGGCCCTCGTGTGTTCTTCCAATCTAATGGTCGTAAATGACCGCAGATCTTCCGACAGGATCTCATCTGTCGATCGATACTTATCCCTACGCTGCCATTTCGGGACTTCAAGAGGATCATCCTTCCTCGTACCGGGTTGCTAAGGTTTGCGCTTTTGAATCCTTTTCCAGGTTCTTGGTGAGATTTCTAAGAAGGGTGTCTCTATGAGGAGATCTAATCAGGGTATCACCTGAGACAGATAAGGGTATAAATTTACTGAGAAACGGCTTGAATTCTGAATTGATTCAATGTGCGTATATACATATAAATCTATTTATAAACATAAGCCATATGTGGCCCTTCCATTATAAGCATGCAACCACAATTCCTGAATCAAAACACTACACAGGCAGTCTTATACTCAAACCATTCATAAAACTACACAGACTAAGAGCATATATGTCAGCATATAAATTTCACGATGCAAGATGTAAAACACTTATCAGAAATAACACCAGAAGTGAGTGCAACTGCTGAGAGGGATGCTCATTTCCACCCAACTGTAGGCTCAGTGATTTCGACAGGATTTACCACTAGCCACCCCCGAGCTTAGACCACGATGCTGCGAGACTGTGTCTCTGTTTACTAGTGACCAATAACTAGGGTTACTCTCCCCCTTCTCTGCTATCACTCACTCTGTATTTTACAAAGTTCTCTTCCTTCCCTCGCATCTGCCCCCTTCGCGCTTCCTATTCACGCATTTCCCTCTTGCGAGGTTGCATGTGGTGTGATTTCCCTCACGGTGGTCAGGCCCGAGGCTCCTATGGATGGGCGGTTCACTTCCCCCATCCCTCATTAATTCCTGAGGATCCATCTACCTACCAACCTGCGAGTAATTTATTTCGAGCCAGAGAGCTGCTCTTGGTTCTCCGGGCCAGTGAAGTCCAAATATGGTATTGGTTTCGGTGGAAGTTAGCGCCACCTTTCCAGGTGCCTTCCACCATCTTTATTCAGCCATTGTGGTCTCTTTTTCAGCATATCCCCTCTCAACAGTCCTACAATATATTTATATTCATAATATTATTCACATTCATCGACCTTTTTCACAAGGTCCATTCACATCACACATTCACATTTTTGAGTTTGCCACAGTTCTTGGTCAGTATAGTTATTTTTACAAACTAGGGGAAACAGGGTGTTACAATTCCCTCCCCCTTAAAGGAACATCGTCCTCGATGTTCTTATCTATCAACATGACATGCATGTACAGAGGTAAACAAAATCGGATATGCTTGTCTCATGGCATCCTCCATTTCCCACGTAGCCTCATCTGGGCCAAAATGTCTCCATTGCACCTTGACCTGTGCAATGTTTCAGTTTCGGAGCAGGGTTTCCTTTCTATCTAGTATGCACTGAGGTTCTGGTAGAAATTCTCCCTCTAGTTCCACCTGGATCACAGACCAGTCAATTATATGATTAGCATCATGTACATATTTCTTCAATAATGAAACATGGAAAACATTATGTGCTTTTACTGTGCGAGGAAGTGCTAGCCTATAGGCTACAGGTCCCACTCTATCTAGAACCTCAAAGGGTCCACAATACCGAGGTGCCAACTTGGCACAAGCTCCCATTTTCAGGGAACTCTTCCTGGGCCTAACT
>SNQJ01S0000064.1:618750-630902 GCA_010110895.2 Picea sitchensis | reverse complement strand
TGGTATCCTGACCTCAAATCAATCTTTGAGAAAATAGACGCACCCCCCAATTGATCGAACAGGTCATCGATCCTGGGCAAGGGGTAGTTGTTCTTTATGGTTACCTTATTGAGTTGCCTATAATCTATACAAAGTCTAAGTGTATCGTCCTTCTTTTTCACGAATAAGACTGGTGCTCCCCATGGAGACACGCTCGACCAAATATAGCTCTTATCCATCATTTCTTTTAATTGCAACTTGAGTTCAACTAACTCGGGTGTGCTCATTCGGTAGGGTGTCCTAGACACCGACACCACTCCCGGTGCAAGTTTTGTCGAGAATTCTATGTCCCTTCTCGAAGATAAACTTGGTACCTCTTCCGTAAACACATCTCTGTATTATCTCAAGATAGGGTGATCATCAGGGTTTGGTTTGTCATCTTCGATTGTTTTCAACACCTGTATTGCATATAGGGTACATCCCTTTCGGAAATAATTTCTCATTTGCAGAGCTAATATTTGTCTCACCGAGACAGGTTTTCGGATCCCTTGAAGGGTTATCCTCTTCCCTTCCTTACTTACACATTCTAAGGTCTTATGGTAACAGTCTAATCTGGCTTTATGGGTAGCTAGCCAATCCATACCAATCAACAGATCATATGATCCTAGGGGTAATATGTTAAGGGTTTCTTGGGTGGGGAATTCACTCAACATTAATTGGCAGGCTGGTATGACTTATGTTATCCTTCTTTTGGTGCTAGTGGCTAACTGTACCAACCATGGCTTGGTATGTTTTTGTGGCTGTAGTTTACACTTGTCAACATCTTTAGGGGCTATATAACTCAAATTTGAACCAAGGTCAATTAAAACAGACACTAGATGGTTGGAAATCATACCTTCTATTTCCACTATTGAAGCTTGGTGGTAGGCTTGGTTATTATCCAAGGCTGCATAAATTTGTGGCACACTCCTGGCCACATCATTGACGATAGTAGCTTCCTGTATGTTATAAATCCTCAGACTATTCTGTTGTCGGTGTGGGCAGTCTCTTGGGAGATGTTCTTCTCTGTAACCCCAACATTTCAAAGGTTCTCTCTTTGGGTTATTAGTTTTCACTGATATGGGTCTAGAAGTTTTATTTCTTCTCAAGGAGGGGAAATTCTGCTGGTGCATACTCTGGGCTGGAAAGTTCATTCTTGGGTTCTTCTTGTAGTTCTTAAATCCTGGGGATTTAATTCCTCTTTTCTGAAATATTGAACTATTCTTCTGTTTCCATCCTTCACGAGGTTCTGCTCGATGCCCAAACTATTCATGACAATAGGTTGCCTTTCGAATAGTGTCTTCTAGAGTCTTTGGCTCATCAAATTCAATTTTGTTCCGATAGTCCTTAGGTAGTCCACTGATGAAGCGTTGTACCTTTTCCTTTTCCGCCTTGATATAGGGTACATACCTCAACAAATCGAGGAATTTGTTGACATATTCTTCTATAGTAAGTTGTCCCAGTTTGAGTTCATAAAACTCTTTAGTCTTTTCATCAAAATATTTTTCTGACAGATACTTCTTCCAGAAGTATTTCTCAAACCGTTCTCAAGACAGGTCCTCTTCGAGAACCCCTTTCATATTCTTAAGGTCTTCCCACCAAATGGAAGCCTTTTCGTTCAAGTTGAAGGCGGCCACTCGGGCCTTCATATTTTCTGAAAAGTCATGGACTCTGAAATACTTCTTTAGTCCAAGCAGTCAGGCCTCTGCTTCCTCTCCCTTCTTTATTTCACCGTTGAAGGAGCGTGGTTTGGCCTTTCTGAATTCTTCAAATTTTCGACCTTTGGAAGACTTTTGCTTCTTCTGTTTTCTTCGGGGATGGGAACTGGTTCTGCTGCTAGAAGAGCCCTCTGAATTGCCAGCTTCCTTCTCAGAGGAATTATCTGACGCTTGTCCTTTACCTCTGGGGTGGACCTTTTTCGAGGTTCTCCTCTTAGTGTGGCCACTGATATGACCATGTTTCTGAGTTTCAGGTTCATGCTGCATTTGTCTTTGTAGATCAGATAAACTCTGCAGTAAAACTACGTTAATTTCTGTTTTCTTTTCTTGTTCTTTCATCATCCTTTCATTGTCGGCCTTGCAGCTTTGTAATTCAACCATGAGACTCCTCACAGTCTCGGCTAGATATGGAGGAGTCCCTGCTTCCCTCCTTTCGTCAGACTCTTTGTCTCTATTGTGGGAGCCTTCACCCACTTCATGGTGAGTCACCATACTATGCGTTGATATTTTCCCGCGATTGATCTTCCGCTTGTGTGCAAAAGGAAAAACGTTGGTTGTTAGTCAATATTTATATTTATTTACAACCAGTACATAATTTATATTTTCACATGTACATACACACAATAGGGTTTTTTTTTTTCATTCTTAACTTCGTCTTTTGATTAGGAAGGTTAAGACAGGGGGTTACTCTTTTTAAGAGTGTTCTAAACGGAGCTTCTGCGCAACTCATTCATGAGCCCAAGCAGGCCAAGTGTTGTAACCATGTTCTGATACCAATTTGTAACACACCCACTACGACATAGTAAAATTTTTGCTTTTCCTCAAGGGACAGAATCCCTGAAGTCCTACAGGGGCCTAGCGCAGGCTAGTTCTTCCCTGTTCACCTCTCTGTGATCGTGGGTTAGGACCACAGGCCAAACAAATCCGGTTCCTTTTCGTGTTTTGTGACCCAGCGATACAAGTGAGTCCAATATTAAAGGTAGAATGGAAAGGGGGCTCCAAAATGAAACCTTGGTTGTAGATCTGGGCGCGCAGATTATGGCTGTCCAGATCTATCCGCCGCTTAACAACAAAGCACTAGCTCCCTTTCTTTAGTCCCTATCTCGATAGGACCACATACGCACCTAAATGCAAGTGCCTTTCACAACTTGTGACCTCACGAGTCGTGAGTCGAAGACCCTCGAATTTTCTTCACCAATCGTCGATACCCGAGATTCTGAGATGGTACGGCCCCTCCTTATTAGTGCTCTCCATGCGTGACCACTGGCTAGGGCTAACTACTAGCCTTGCTTGCAACTTGCAAGTTCGTGAGTTGAAAGGTTGAACCTCTAGGCCCTTCTTTTACAAAACCTCGAGACGCGAAATTCAGAGAAGGTTTGACTCCTTTCGGGCTTCTCGAAACTCGCAACTTCGCGACTTGAGTTGTTGGGCCTTTGTGCTACTTTCTTATGAGAACCTGAAGTACGAGAAGTCAACAAGATGTTGACTCCTGTTTCAAACGACACATGTCCACCAACTGTCACCACTTCTCCCTCTCTCTGGGCATTTTATCGTTACACCACCTGTCAACCACGTGGGTCCCACCAAGCGAACGTGCCATGTGTTGCACAAGCTCTCGCAACTCGCAAGATCGGGACTTCTACAGTCGAAATTGATTCCCCTCAACCTCCAAGACCCCGATATGCGATATGGCGAGGAGGTATTGACTCAATGGTTGCTCCTACTTCTCGCTATTTGGGACTTCGCGACTCCAAGGGTTTAGTCTTCCACATCCAAACTCACGAACCCCAGATACGCGAAATGGTCAGATCTCTACCACCTGTCCTCCTCGGATGGATAGTCCTGATCCTCTTGCGACTTCGCCATTCGCGAGGTCAAGAGACTTCATCCTCTGACTCCTGATGTCTGAATCCCCGATAGTGAGGATCTCGCGACATGTGTCCTCCTGCAGACGAATGGCTTAGATTCTTTCACGACTTCGTCGTTCGCAAGGGCTAGGCGCTCACCTCTGTGAGTCCCGGTGCTCGAATCTCCGAAACGGATGATTCCGCGACATGCGTCCTCCCGTAGATGGACGGTTCACATCCCCTTTCGCTATTTCAGGACTTCTGATGTTGAGTGCCTGGACTCTTGAATTCTCGAATGTCGATATCCTGATACGACCTCCTTCTCGGGACTTTCGCTCTACTGCTCTATGTGTGAGGGTTTAAACCTTGTGCAACTCTCGACGGATCCAACGACGATCGGGTTTTATAATTAAGATCTGACGGCTCAGATCTGTCCCACACTGTGCACTCTCCCACTGCTCCCTGGACGTGGAAAAACCAACGGTCCAGATGCTCCCACAGACCCCGGGGATCTACGGTCCCGATTTCTTCGCTACTCACAAAGATGAAGGAAAAAGGGGTTAAGGAATTTAATGCCCTCGTGTGTTCTTCCAATCTAACGGTCGTGAATGACCGCAGATCTTCCGACAGGATCTCATCCGTCAATCGATACTTATCCCTACACTGCCATTTCGGGACTTCAAGAGGATCATCCTTGCTCGTACCGGGTTGCTAAGGTTTGCGCTTTCGAATCCCTTTTCAGGTTCTTGGTGACCTTTCTAAGAAGGGTGTCTCTATGAGGAGATCTACCCAGGGTATCACCTGAGACAGATAAGGGTATAAATTTCCCGAGAAATGACTTGAATTATGAATTGATTCAATGTGTGTATATACATATAAATCTATTTATAAACATAAGCCATATGTGGCCCTTCCATTATAAGAATGCAACCACCATTCCTGAATCAAAACACTACACAGGTAGTCTTATACTCAAACCATTCATAAAACTGCACAGACTAAGAGCATATATGTCATCATATAAATTTTACGATGCAAGATGTAAAACACTTATCAGAAATAACACCATAAGTGAGTGCAACTGCTGAGAGAGGTGCTCATTTCCACCCAACCGTAGGCTCAACGATTTCAATAGGATTTACCACTAGCCACCCCCGAGCTGAGACCACGATGCTGCGAGACTACGTCTATGTTTTCCATTGACCGAGAACGAGGGTTACTCTCCCCCTTCTCTGCTATCACTCACTCTGTATTTTCCAGAGTTCTCTTCCTTCCCTCGCGTCTTCCCCCTCCACACTTCCTCCTCATGCATTTCCCTCTTGAGAGGTTGTGTGTGGCATGATTTCCCTCACGGTGGTCAGTCTCGAGGCTCCTACAGATAGGCGGTTCACTTCCCCCATCCCTCATTAATTCCTGAGGAGCCATCTACCTACCAACTTGCGAGTAATTTATTTCGGGCCAGCGAGCCACTCTTGGTTCTCCGGGCCAGTGAAGTCCAAATACGGTATTGGTTTTGGTGGAAGTTAACGCCACCTTTCTAGGTGCCTTCCACCACCTTTCTTCAGCCATTGTGGTCTCTTTTTCAGCATATCCCCTCTCAACAGTCCTGCAATATATTTATATTCATAATATTATTCACATTCATCGACCTTTTTCACAAGGTCCATTCACATCACACATTCACATTTTTTAGTTTGCCACAGTTCTTGGCCAGTATAGTTATTTTTACAAACTGGGGGAAACAGGGTGTTACATTTTATAAGGTGGTAATTTCAACCCCGAAAAAAAGGTGCTATTGGTGGCACCACTTTTTGAAATGGAGGTTGATTTTGGTGTTTTTAAACAAAAAAATGGGTTTTTAGAGCTAGAGTTCTCATTTTGAGGTCATAGTTCTTATCAAGTTAATAACTATGTTTGATTTGGAGTTACTAATTGGGTATATGCTTCATGATTGTCTCTATGGTTTCCTATATTTCTATGACCAGTTTCAATAGGAGATTGTGGTAGCATAATTTGAGTTCTTCCTCTATTTTCCCTCAAGTCTCCAATTTTTTCCCTTGAGAAGATTGTAGAGAGAAGATTCTATTTATGTTCATTTTATTGATCATGGAGTTATGAAAGAAAATAGAGTTTTTCTTTCCCTATTTGATCCATCTGATTCTCGATTTTTTCTTCCAAAGTATCTCGTGTTTCTTCCCTCTGAGTTCTATTTATTTTTTAAGAGTTTCCTCCTTCTGATGATGGAGAGTTGAACCTCCTCCATTTGTTTTTCTATAATTTTTTGGACTTGAAAGATATTCCCAAAAAATTATTTGTTCCATGATTGGATCTTGATCTTGAAATTATTCAGTCTTTGTTGAAATATATACATTAAAGTTCCTTTTGTTGGCTCACTCCCCCTCCATTTTCTTTAAAAATAATATGATCCAACCAAAAATTTTCAAATTTGAAGGGCTTGGGTTTAGAATGTTGATAATTTGGGTTTCATTGATGTCAATCCTTGAAGAATCATCAACGATGTGGTTTTGGTACCCCAAGTTGAATAAAAACATGTATATACATGGACAATAGAAGAGAAAGTCGCGTACATGTAAAAAGGTTCATGATTGGTTGATTAAATGTTGGTACCAGGTCCCTAAAGTATGAAGGAAGTCCACAGGTCAACATCTCAGAGTTTCAGGTCAGATACATAGGTATTGGTATGGTTTTATACTTGTTTTGATGGTTACTTCTTGTCATGATATGGTGTATGATTGAGGCATACTTGGTACGATTGGTTTGGTATTTGGATATGGTATATCTTGGTTTCTTGATTGAGTGAGGAGCACTCTTATAGTTGGTTCAACACATAACATGGTTCTTATATATCTTATCTTTGAGTTGATATGGTTGAGGCACATTCATGTTGTATGGTGGCATATGCACGAGGGGCATGCATTGGTTCTTTGAGATACTTCATTGATGATATGGTACATATCTGGATATGGTTGATGGTATTGTATATGGTACAGGTTACACATGATCAATTATCTAGTTCATGATTCACTATTCTTTATTGATGTATCTTTGGTTCATGATTGATGCATGTTGGTATACAATTGATGCATGGTAAGGTAGAGGTGTTAGTTGATTGATGAGTAGATACAGTTTGATGAGACAATGACAGTGACAAAGACATAGTGATAGTGATAGTGGTAGAGTTTGTGATAGCAACAATTGGTCTACATTTATATTACAGGGTGGTTGGACAGGGAAATGATAGGTGGTTGTAGCCACCTTCCGGTTGGAGCCAAAGAAATCATGGGATTATAACCTCCTTCTGGTTGGAGCCATAGAATTTAGGGAAATGTAGCTTTCTTCGGGTTGGAGCCTGAGAACAGGGGGTTGGAGCCTCCTTCCAGTTGTAGCTAGAGAATTGGAAGTTGGTGCTTCCAATGAATGTATACTTTTGACATATAAGAAAAGCATTATGTGGTTTTCTCCCATTTGGGTTTCCACATAAATTATGGTGTATTGTGTATCTATTGTGATGTGATTTTGTTTATGATTATTCTACTGATGATATATTGAATGTTAATGATAAACTAATGATTATGATTAAAGCATATACTGTGGTTAAAAGTACTAAGATTGTTCATTACTGATTCAACCCCCATCTTAGTAATCCAAAAATTGGTATTAGAGCATGTCTGTCAAAGAGAAATCTAACCACTGGAAGGATATCATCGAATATGCTAGGATTGGGGTACCACAATTTGACGGTTAAAACTATGACTTTTGGAGCAGAAAAAATGAAAACATATATACATGCATAGGGATTCGATGTTTGGAAAGCAGTAGTAGATGGATAAAAAGCACCAGCCAATCCCCTGATAGATAATGATGGAAATAAAATTGAAGACAATGATTCTAGAGATAAGAATATTATCCTAAATGGTTTGACTAAATCAATATACACCAAGGTTGTGCACTATGAATCAGCAAAATAAATCTGGGACAAACTGAAGAATATTTACGAAGGAGATGCCAAAGTTAAAGGAGCCAAACTTCAAGCATTTAGAGCCAAGTTCAAACAATTGAGGATGAAGGAAGATGAAAACATTGCCTCCTACTTTCTACAAGTTGATGATATAGTCAATGCCATCAAAGGTTTGGGAGAAGAAATGAAGGAAACAATCAATGTTCAAAAGGTGTTGAGGTCTCTACCTATGAGATATGATCTGAAGATTTCATCCCTTGAGGAAAGAGCAGATCTAGACACCTTGAACAAGGATGAGTTGCACATGATACTCACAACTTACTAGATGAGGACAGAGCAAGAAAATTCAGTCATGAAGGAAGCAACATTCAATCCATCCAAGAAGATAATGAAGAAAGATAAACAAAAGGCGAAGTCAGATTATAGCTACAATGATGATTCAAAGGAAGATGAAGAGGTGGCTAACTTCGTCAGAAGGATGAAAAAGGGAACCAAAAAATTCAAAGGTATGCTTCCATTGATTTGTTTTAATTGGGATGGTGTTGGTCATTTTTCTAATAAATGTCCTTATAAGAAAAAGAAAAGAAATGAAGAAGATGATGACCCTAAAAGGAAAAATCAAATCCAAAAGGGTAGAAGAAACAAAAAGAAGTTTTTCAAGAAAATCCTTCACACCAAGGAAGACAATTCCTCATTAGACGAAGATGTAGTCAACAATAGTGATATTGAAAGAGTATTATTCATGGAAGTAGAAGACTCTGATGAAGAAGGCTATGAATAAGAATACGAAGAGGTAGAATTTGATTACATAGAAGAATTTATGAGTGCCATAGAAGTTATTAAAAGGGAAAATAACGCAAACAAGTCACTCCAAGCATAAATAAAGAAGAGAGAAGAATCTCAGAACTTCAACTCCAAAGAGGTCGAGAAGACGATCATGAAGTTAAAATTCTAGTTAGAAGAAGGAAATAATATTGAAGAATCACTTAGAGGGCAGTTAAATGAAAAGGACAAGATTATTGAAGGGTTAGAATCAAATATAGTCACTCTAAGAAAAGATATTCAAAAGAAGTGTCAGACAGTTGGTTTAGATTGATGGACAGTTGGTTTGGATTGTTGGTTGTCATTGATGCCAACCTTTGGAGATTGATGTCAACCCTTGAGTATGTATGGTATCTCTAAAGGGTTAAGGAACCCAAGTTTGGTTGAGGAATAATGTAATGAATATCAATGTATATGCAGGTAAGAATATTTTAGATGGATAATATATTTCATACCATTTCCGATGATAAGTGGAACATCGCATAAATCCTCACGGTTAGAGATTTATGGCCATATGAATTTGGAGAACCCTCACGAGTTATCTAGAAGCCCCTAGAAGGTCAAATAAGTCAATTATTCTAGAAGCTCCTAGAAGAAGTGTACTACTCAAATTGATGGAAATTAGGAGTTAATCATGGGTATAGTTGTTGCATTAAGAAAATAATTAAAAATAAATTAGTTGCACCAAGAAGTTGTGAGTTTGGTAATTATGGGAAAGTAGTTGTGATGAGAAGATTGAATAGTCAAAGTGGTTGACCAAGAAATAAATTAAATAATAAAGTGGTTGCAATAAGAATTTAGTTAAGGGAAAATAAGTTATGAATTGACTAATTATAGAAAAGTTAGTTGCAACAAGAAGTTGTGAGTAAAGATAAATTATTTAAATAATAAAATAGTCAAAGTGGTTGCAAAAATAAATTATTTAAATAATAAAGTGGTTGAAACAAGAAGTGGTGAGTTTACTATTTATGGATAAGTCAAAGTGGTTGCAAAAGAAATTAATTAAATAATAAAGTTAGTTGCAACTAGGAGTGGAGAACTTACTATTTGTGGAAAGTGGTTAAGTTAAGTGGACAAAAGTTGATACTTCTAGAGGAAGCTACTTGGAGAGTATAAATAAGAGAGAAAGGGTCTCCCATTAGGACCTATTGAATATCTATTTTGTGAAAGGTTATTTGGGCAGGTATTATTGATAGAAAAAAGTGCGGCAGAAAAAGTGTGGCAGGAAAAATGCGTCATAAAAGGTGCGGCATAAAAACTGCGACAAAAAAAGTGCGGCAGAAAAACCATGGCAGAAAAAGTGCGGTAGAAAAATTGCGGCAGAAAAATCGCGGCAGAATAATCACGGCATAAAAAGTGTGGCAGAAAAATCGTTGCAGTAGATTCGCGGAAGCAAAACCGCGGCAATAGAACGCTACAAGAAGAAAAAAGGCATGGTTTTCATATGTGTAGTGTTGAACTTATGAATCTGGTTGAGGGTTTGCCTTGTAAATATTTTGGATGCCCTCTTGGAAGTTTAGGGCTTGTTGTAGAATGGTTTTGAGGCAGATCTATTGAAGTATATTGTTAGTGCACTTAGTTTGATTTATTGGCATGTCTTGTGGTGCATTTTGAGAGACACTTTTAGTTTTCTTGGTATATGATTGGATTATGAATGATACAACTTTAAGGCTACATAAAAGTGAGGTTATGGAACATGGTTTGATGTAAGGGTTTATGGTATTTGGATATGGATAGTGTGATGTATTTCTAGAGAACTTTTGATGGTTATATTGGTATATGTATTTGGTATATGGTCGAGGTACATGTTGGGTACATGGTTGAGACAGGTAGTTGATGAGTTGGCACATACATGAGGTGTATAGTTGATGATGTTGGTACATCTTGATGAGTCATAGTTGATCTGTAGTTGATGCATAATTGGTACATGGTTGGAGGCACTTGTTAGTAGTATTGTTGGCACATGGTTTATGGATGATGTAACATACTTGTTTTGGTGTATTAGTAGAAACACATATTGATCTTGGTGATGATTATGAGTTGTTGTGATATGCTTGGTTGATGCACATCTTGGTGATAGTGTGCATATGGTTGAGAGTTGTCTTGGTGAGTAGATCTGATTTGGTTGATAAGATTGATGAGACATGTTGTTGTGATAGGTTGTTTGGACAGGTTGTTGTGACAGGTTATTTGTACATGTTTGGTGCATGGTTGATGCACTTGTTTATGGTATAGGTTGAGGTACAGGTTGATGCATGGTACATGTTGGCACAAGTTATTGGTACATGTTGTTTACATGTTATTGGTACAGGTTGATTACAGGTTGTTTAGTGCAGGTTGATTGGTACAAGTTTACAACAATATATCTCACAGTGATAGTGTGACAGTGGTTCCATCATTCTACTCATATTTAAGGGTGGTTGTAGCTGAAGAACATAGGGGGTTGTAGCCTCCTTCTAGTTGTAGCCAGGGAATTGAGGATTTGGAGCTTCCCTCAGGTTGTAGCCTGAGAAACTAGGGGGTCAGAGCCTCCTTCTAGTTGTAGCTAGAGAATTGGCAGTTGGTGCTTCCCTGAATGTAATTCTTAACATATAAGAAAATTATTTTGTGGTTTTCTCATGCGTTGGGTTTCCACGTAAATACTGGTGTATTGTGCATTGTGTGGATGTGTTTGTTATTGTTTATTATGCACTGATGAATGTCTTTTTTTAACAAAAACAATTGGGATTTTATATTAAAAAAGAAGTGTTAAGTTCCCCAGATTACACAAAGCAGAGTAATAGAATCTTTGTTCTTCTCCTAGAAAAATGATTTTATGTTGTATGCTAATTATGCTAGTGAAACCAGTCCAAAAGGAGCTACTAATTTTCCATGTAAAAATGGCTACATAAGTAAAAAAATTAGAAAAAAATTGCAATTCATCAAAAACCTGTCTAAAATTTTTGGAAAGATGTTGGATCCTCATGGAGGTCTACTGGATATGCTATTGGATTTGCATCTGGGTGATGAATTCCTTCACCCGGGTTCGACCAAACTGGAACAATCGCTAGAGAAGGAGGTACCAGGGGGTGCTTGTTGCTTGCTGTTGAGTGGAAGGTTGAGGGAAGTCTTAAACCTACTGAATCATTGGAATTCACTGGATGTTGAGGACAGTGTAACAGATTTACCATTTTCTATGCCATTTCTCCTGTTTGCCTAATATTCCTGTCGATCCCACAGACTGCAATTGCAAGATCTTGATTATGCCTGAGTTATTGCTGATGTAATTGACCCTGGAAATTGGATACTTCATCCTGCAAACCCTGGTTTTCATTTTTAAATTCCCTGAGATGAGAGTCTGTTTGTTCTTCCACGTGCCAGACTTCCAAATGCAGAGTGCATAATTGCTCCTTCAATTCCTCCGAGATGCAGGATGGGAAAGTTCAAGGGGCTCTGGATCTCTGTCACATGATGGGAGGGAACATACGTGAGCTATCCTGGGCTTCGTTGTAGAAATGAAAAATGTATTCAGTGTGGGGACACAACATTAACCATATTTGTGTGGGAGGGAGTGTGTGCACATACTTGATGGAAAAAGGAACAATAATTACCCACAAGCCGACGAGAACTCACACAGAGTAGAACAAGGGAGGTGACACCATGGAATCTAGGAGAGGGGTCATAGAGTATGAAAGAAGCGTTGAGGAGTTAAGAAGAGGGACAGGAAGTGGAGGAGAAGGCATGGGGAGGAAGAGGGGAGACATGTGGTCGTGAGGATAGGGCCATGTG
>SNQJ01S0000064.1:567157-618732 GCA_010110895.2 Picea sitchensis | reverse complement strand
GGGATGAAGGGAAGGGGGTAGGATGAGGGGAGGGGTAGTCGATAAGGATGGGAAGAAGGGAGGGAGGTAGTTCTGGGTTAATGTTCGAAGAGGATAGGTCCAGAGTTGTGAATGGGAGCCGTAAAAAATGATTATAATTAAGGAATCCAGGCATGAGAGGAGTTTTGGTTGATAAATAGTTGACCTTGTTCCATAGTCTTTGCCTATTTATCTAAGCTATCAGATTCTTGGTTCTGAGAGTGGAGGATATGGAAGTGGATCTTGTAAAATTGTTGTTTCAAGGTTTTAATTCGAGAATGAAGGCCACTGGAGAATTGGGTGGCAGAGGTTGATTTTCCAAGGAGATCCCTTATTACTATTTCAGAGTCTGCAAGAACAGTGAGGGTTTGGATGTTTCTTGATTGTGCAATTTGGAGTCCCATGTATGCCGCAACACTTTCTGCTTTATTATTAGTGGTCTTCCCAAGTCCCAAGGAGTAGTCTGTGATCTTTTGTCCATTGAAGTCGTAGATGAATCCCCCCGCACATGTTGCCCCTGGATTAACTATTGCAAATCCGTCAAAGAAAATAATTGGATAGGATTGATGTCTTTGCCATTGGGGAAAGTCATTATCATAGAGGTGTAATTTCCATCCTTTCCTCTTGATTTCTCATTTTTGGGTTAAGGGATGGATTGTGGGGGAGGAGGGTAGAATGTATTTGATCCAATCTTCTTCACTTTTCTCCAGGGTGCCTGCCATATCGAATCTGATTTCTTTGTATGTGAATACTTCATAGACTAATCCACATATTTTAGCTAGTATGTATTGTGGGGGAGGAAGCTTCTCACGGAAAATGGCCTAGTTATGAGCAAGACAAAGTTCCCAGCAGATGAATTTTGGGACTTGTCTCCATAAGAGAGTGAATTGTTTCTTGATTTTGAAGTTGTCAACATATCTTTGTTTCCAAGAGATGAAAATATCATTCCAGGTCTTAGGAGGTGAGGAGAGGAGAGGTAAGGATATGCTAAGATTTAAGGAGAAGGGCACTCAAAGAGAGATGGGGAAATAGATTCATAGGCTGAGAGACAAAAGGGGCAACATGAGGGGCCTTGAATTCCCCGTTTTTGCAAGTTTTCTGATGTTGGTATTTTTTTCCATGGACCATCAACCAACATAATATGTTTACTTTAGGCAGAGAGTGGTCGAACTAGATTTATTTCCAAATTTTGGAGACTAGGGGAGCCCGATCATAATATTGCAAGAGTGAATAATCATCTTTGACTGAAAATTTTGTGGAGCCCCAACTACGGGAGTTGGGTAAGGAGTGATGGGAGGGAGTGCATCTGGATAATTTATTGAAAAAGGTGGAGATCAGAGGTCCTAGGTGGACATGAGTGTTTGGTGGTTTTGAGTTCGCTCAGTCCCCATCCGAGTTCAATTGGCATAATTCCTTGAGAAAGAGGAGACCTTATGAATAACACCAGTCTTTTAGAGGGCAGAGAGAATCTTGACTATTCAACAGTTTGGGAAGAGAAGGGGCACTCAAGGAAGAGATGGGAAATAGATTCATAGGCTGAGAGACAAAAGGGGCAACATGAGGGGCCTTGAATTCCACATTTTTGTAGGTTTTCTGTTGTTAGAATTTTTCCATGAACCATCAACCAACATAATATGTTTACTTTAGGCAGAGAGGGACTCGACCAAATTTCTCTCCAAATTTTGGAGATTGGGGGACCCTGATATTCAGATTGCAGGAGCGAATAACCGACTTTGACTGAAAATTTTGAGGAGCCCCACAGTCGGGTAAGGAGTGATGGGAGCGAGCGCATCTGACCAAGTTATTGAAAAAGGTGGAGATCAGAGGTCCTAGGTGGACATGAGTGTTTGGTGGTTTTGAGTTCGCTCAGTCCCCATCCGAGTTCAATTGGCATAATTCCTTGAGAAAGAGGAGACCTTATGAATAACACCAGTCTTTTAGAGGGCAGAGAGAATCTTGACTATTCAACAGTTCGTGATCCAAAATACGACCAGTCCAGACATTTATGTGTGCTCCATTTCTTGGGGCCCATGAGAGTTTTGATTTGATAAGGGGGAAGGCATGTTTTAGGAGGTGCCAAATAGGGGAACCAGGGAGAGGGGTAGGAGGGATATCAAGGCAACGAAACCTTGAGGAGTTGAAATATTTGTCTATTAGAGCTAATTCCACCAATCTATAGTTCCCATGATAAGATGCCAAGTGAACTTTGATCCCAAAGAAGTGTTAATTAGAATAGGATCCCTGGTAGCAAGTCCTCCTTTGTTGAGGGGTTTCCAAACGTGTTTCCAATTGAGAAGATGATTTTTTTTGGTATTTGTTTTCCATCCATCCCAAAGGAAACTTCAGAGAGCTCTAGAAATTTTTTCGAGAGTCCCTTTTGGGGCCAGAAGGCTAGAGCATTGAAATATGGAGAGTGAAGAGAGTACATATTTGAGAAGCACTGATTTTCCAGCTGGATTTAGTCAACGACCTCCCCAACTTTGAATTCTTGCAAGAATTTTGTCAATTACTTCCTGCCAAGCCGTGGTGCCATAAGAATTTAGAAATATTGGAATACCTAAATATTTGAAGTAGTTCCAAGTGGTGATGATAGGGAATCCAAAAATTCTGGAAATTTGGTCTTTGATATGACCTGGGACATTCCAACCATAGATCCTGCATTTAGCTGAGTTCAATTTTCCTCTAGAAGCCACTAGAAAAAATCCAAGAACTTTCTAAAAGTGATTAGCTATGTTTATAGAGGCCTCCCCCAAAAGAAGTGTGTCGTCTGCAAACTGAGAGTGATTTATTTCCTTGACCCCCCTCGCAATAAGTAACCCCGAGAGTCTTCCTTTCCTTATTTCATCTTCTAGTTTTAGGTTGAGAGAGTCTGCTAGTAGGATGTAAAGGAAGGGGGAAAGGGGGCATACTTGACAGATTCCTCTACTAGCCTTGAAAAATTGTGAAGTTCGACTGTTTATTAAGGGGGAGATCCAAGGGGAACTGATACAGGCCCTGATCCAACCAATACACTCTTTAGAAAACCCATAAGCTTTGAGAATTGAGTACAAGAAAGAGTGTTTGACACGATCAAAATAATTAGCCATATATAGATTGACGACCATACCTGGGGCTTTGCTTTTTTTGATGGAATGTATGGCCTCTTGAACTAGCATGATATTGTATGTAATATGTTTGTTCTTTAAAAATCCTCCTTGATTTTTTGAGATTAGAGTTGAAAGAAAGGGTTTTAGGAGATTTACAATGATCTTGGTAAGGATTTTATATGAGAAATTACAAAGGGAGATGGGACGGAAGCGAGAGAAGTTAGAGGGGTTGGTATATTTAGGTATGAGAGCTAGGAAGGTGGAGTTTGTAGCTCCTCCAATTTTTTGTTTTTGGAGAGTGTAATTCAACATTTTCTTTAAATCTTGTTTGATGATGACCCAAAAGGATCGGTAAAATCTAATTGGAAATCCATCAGGTCCAGGGGCTTTGTCAGGGTCCATGTTCCAGATTTCTTTAGATATTTCTTCTTCAGTTGTCTCCCTGACTAATTGATTGTTTTCATGCTCAGAGACTATGCTTGGAATATTGGCTAGCATATCTAGTACTTCTTCATTCGTTCCTTCATTGCTTGGATGCTGATATAAGTATTCAAAGTGATGGAAGGCCTCTCCTTTGACTCGCTCAAAGGTATCAATTTGTTCTCCAGTGTTTGAAATAATGGAAGTAAATATGTTTTTTTTCCTCCGAATTTGTGCTTGTTTGTGGAAGAAGGATGTATTTGAGTCTCCTGCTTTTAGCCAAAGACTTCTGGACTTAAATATCCAGTGTTCTTCTTCTTTGCGTAGGGAGTGATGCAGTTGTTGGTGGGATTCTTTTTATTGATTCAGAAGTGTCTCGGTAACTTCCTCTTCTTCTAACCGAAGTTGAACTTTCATAAATTGTTCAATATTTTATTGCCTTCCTTGTTGTGGTGGGATATAGGAGGATTTCATCCATTCTTTGAGAGATATTTTGACAGCCTTTAGCTTACTTTCCCATATATAATTTGGGGACCTAGAGAAAGGGGAAGACCATGAATTTTGAATGATTGGAGGGATAGAAGGATTTTCGATCGAGAGATGGTTAAATCGGAAGGGAAGAGGGCCAAAATTCTATGGGTTTTGAAGTTTAGGGAGATTGGATTGTGATCAGAAACAACAGACAGAAGGATATGAGAGGATATTTCTTGAGGGGAGAGAAGGAAATTATTGTTGATGAGGAATCGGTCCAGATGAGCTGTTGTATGTCAGAGGTTAGAGCACCTATCTTTCCAAGTAAACTTTCCTTTGGACGACTTGACGTCCTGTAGGTCCCAGTCTGAGATTAAATCGATTAGATTTTCAGAGAAGGGGTCTTTGATTTTACTACCTCCTTTTTTTTTCTCCTGGATTGAGGTGAGTATTAAAATCTCCACCTATTATACAAGAGGATATATTGATGGTGTTTTTGAGAATGAAAAGGGAGTTCCAACAAGCGGTTTTGTCCTTGTAGGAGTTGGGAATATAAATTTTGATTAATGAAATGACAATACTATTATCCTTATTTTCAAGAACAGTTAGAAGCCAGCTTTGAGTTTCTAGAGTTACCTCGAGAGTCCATATCTGGTCATCCCAGAGAGTTGCTATACCGCTAGAGGCTCCTTGAGAACTTACGGCTGCTCCAGTGGTGGTTTTGAAAACCTTTTTTTTTTGTTTCAAGGATCGTTGACGCCTCCATTTTGGTCTCTTGGAGGAGGATTACTAAGGGGTTTCCATAGTTTTGAGATCTCTTAGGGATTCATCTTTGAATTTGATGCCAAAGCCCATACAGTTCTAGGAGAGGAGATTCATTGATAAGGGGTGGAGGAGTCCTGACTACCATGAGTCGGGAGGTCATATCCTTTAGTTCCTCCTTTGCGTGTTGAAGTATGCATGGATTTTTCTATAGACTGTTGCTTACCTTGTGCCTTTTCTTTTGATGTTGTTTCTTCTCTGACTTCTTTATTTGATCTCTCACTAGACTTTCTAGGTTTATCCGGGGGGATTTCTCCTTCCTCCACTTCTTGGTTGGGTTGTGATTTTAATAGGGATTATTCATTTACGGGTTGTTCCACTTCTTGAGTGTCCTCCTTTGAAGGCTCATCTTCGTCTGATTCTTCTATTATTCTAACTAATGTTGGGGCGGAGAAGGAGACAGGTTACAACACACTCACTGAGGAAGGATTTTTCTTTGAAGATGATTCACCTAGAGGTTCAAAGGAATTTGGATTGGGAAAGAGAGGGATGTTGGAGGGCTTAGGGATGGATTTTTTAGGGGGGGGGTTTGATAGGAGGATTTTTACGAGAAGGCCCATATTTGGGGATCAATCCTGAGGACCCAGGGTCGGAGCCTGTTCCCTTTCCATTATTTTCTTTTTTTATGACCTGCTTCCAGTCTTCCTCTTGTTGTGCGACATCATCTTCTTGATCTTGTTTGTTACTGGGACAATTTTTATCAAAATGGTCGTATTCATGACATGACTTGCATTTGAATGGGAGTTGCTCATAATCTAGCTTCTGAATGTAGGTCCAGTCGTATAAATTTAACTTGATTGCCTCTGGGAGCCATTTTTATAGATACACTTCCACACAAATCCTGACACAAGAGTACATACTAGATTTAGGTTCATCCCTATTGATAAATTTTCCCAAAGTGTCACTAATGATTTTTAGAACTTTGTCTCCCCAGTAATGAAATGGCAAGTG
Organism: Picea sitchensis; assembly: GCA_010110895.2. Classification (NCBI taxonomy): domain Eukaryota; kingdom Viridiplantae; phylum Streptophyta; class Pinopsida; order Pinales; family Pinaceae; genus Picea; species Picea sitchensis. The sequence goes on along the minus strand of SNQJ01S0000064.1, from coordinate 612,964 downwards.
AGGAAGCCTCACCCATACCGGGACAATTGAGGGAATGTCATTTTCTGAGTCAAAATCTGGGGTCCATTTGTTTAGGTATAAACCTCTTGGGCCAAAGAAGTACGATCCATTTCTAAAAATTATATCTCTATCTTCTTTGTGCTTAAAGTAAAAAATATAGAATCCCTTACCACAAAAGAAGTGATTCACACGTCTCTGTACCAGTGGATGCAAGTTCCATTCAATCCAAAGGTCGATCTGATGAGGTGAAGGCCATAGCCCCATGAACTGACCTACAAGTGCTCTAGAGGTGAAAGATAAATCCTTTATTCGCGATGCGATGCAAGGGATCACCACTTCTAGGATTTGTTCCAGTTTTTTCACGAATTGGGAAGTGGTAGGATGTGTGGGGGGAGTACCCAATGATCCCACCAACGAATTGAAAGCTTCGACTTCGTCAAGGAAGTCCGGGGGAGGGTCAGGGTCCAGAACCGTCGAGGCCATAGGGGGGGCAAGAGAAGGGGGGCGAAGCGGGGAGGTGGTGTCTAGGGTTGCAGAGCACAGAAAAAAATAAATTGTAATGATGAATGTTAATGCTTATGATACAGTAAGATATTGATGACGAACAAATGAACATGGTTTAATAAGTAAAATAATATACTTTATGGCTTAAAGAATTAATAATTGGTATAATTTCTCATTACTGATTCACCCCCCCTTATCAGTAATCCAACAAGAAGGACACCTAGCAAAACAACACTAGGATATTGGATAATATCATTAACAATCAAAGACCTTACTATGACAGATATGGATTAGGATGTAATTAGACGCAGACATAAAAAGGTTCAATATCCATAATGACATAACAAGAAGCAGAGCCAATAAGCTATGTAGAATTCGTCAGAGGTCCATCTAATAAAGAAAAAGACAGGAAGACTCAAGAGGAAGATTATAGAGACATTGCACCACCTAGAAGATTCAAAAATCAATATCAACAACAACCAGATATAGATGAAGAAGGGTTCAAAAGATAAAAACCATTCAGAATATCTTTCACTCCTAAACATCAAACTATTTTTCTTGGTTCATGTTATTCATGTAATAATTTTGGGCATAATGCAATAAATTGTAGAGTCAATACCAAGAACAAAATAAATGATGAAGGATTTACAAGAAATAGTTATCTAAGAATATCTCATGAAGCACATAATATAAAATACAACAGATTTGGATCATTAAGTGATGAGATGGAATGCTACAAGTGCAAAAACTTTGGACCATGGATGATTTTAGGGGCTAAATTTCGCTCATGGGATAATTTTCCATGGTTTTTTCCCAAAAAAAGATTCACTATTCTAAAAATGATTCGCCCAAATTCTATATGATAAAATTATTTTACCTTAAAATCACCAAAAATTTATACAAACTATACAAAATCCTTAGAAATTTGAATACTTTTACAAAAATTTTGCCAAACATTTATTGTTGGCATACGAAGGATTAGTAATATTCTCCAAGGTTTCTACATTTTAAAATAAATTTACATCCTTAAAATCATCCTTTATTTGGACATGCGGCTAAAGATTGCAGACTCACTATTCCTTCAATGGAACCAAAGAAAAATATATTTTGTCATAAGCAGGAACCACAAAGGATATGGATAAGGAAGCAAGACCAATTCAACACTGAAGAATGCAACCTAGCTCTACAAGCTCAATACAAGAAACATGGATTGTATGTTGAAAGTGGATTCTCAAAGAATATGACAAGTGATAAAGACATATTTCTAACATTAAAGAAGGAAATAGATGGATCCGTTTCATTTGGAAATGACAACTTGACCAAAATTATTCGAAAGGGAACAATCAAGCTCGGAAGTAAGGATTCCACAACAAAAAATGTTTTACTGGTCGAAGATATGAAACAAGATATACTTAGTGTAAGTCAAATGTGTGATCAAGGACACAAACTTGTGTTTGACTCAGAGAAGTGAGGGATAAGGAAAGAAGGATCAAGCAGGATGAAGCAAGTTGGTGGCTACAACTATAAGAACTCCAAGTAACATATATGTTCTAGATGAAATATGAAATGAAATATGTTTATTAGGAAAGGATGATGAAAGTTGGTTGTGGCACAGAAGAATGGGTCACATAAATTTTGATAATCTTGTCAAAGTCAACAAAAAGGAAGTAGTAAGATAAATTCCTGAGATCTCGAAGCCAACAAATATTCTATGCAAGCATTGTCTACAGGGAAAACATGCCAAGATAAAGTTCAAGTCAAAGGAGTATTCCACAACAAAACCACTGGATATTCTACATATTGACTTAGTTGGACCAACAAGAATGAATGGATTGAAAGGTGAACAATATTTCATGCTACTAGTTGATGACTACAATTTTCTTTCTAAATAAGAAGTCAGAGGCATTTGAAAACTTCAAGACATACAAATACATGGTTGAAAATGAGACAGAGTTGAAAATCAAGTGTTTAAGATCAGAAAATGGAGGAGAATTTACATCAAAGGAATTTATGGACTTATGTAGTGATAATGGCATAAAAAGTCAGTTCTCCACAGCTAGGACACCTCAACAAAATGGAGTTGTCGAAATAAATCGTATGAAAATACAAGAAATGGTTAGAACTATTTTAATTGATTCCAAGTTGACAAACGTCTTTTGAGTATAGGAAGTGCATACAAAATTTCATATTTAGACTCAAGGAATGCTCATAAATAATAGTGACAAGACCCCCTATGAGCTATGGAAAGGAAGACCATAAAATGTGAATCACTTTAGAGTCTTTGGAAGAAAATGCTACATAAAAAGAGAAGATAGAAGAATGAGAAAGTTAGATTCACGAGTTGAAAAAGGCATACTAGTTGGGTACTCAAGAAAAAAGAAAGCATACAAATGCTTCAATCTTAGACTCAACAAAATAGTGGAAAGCATCAATGTGACTATTGATGAGACATATGGACACATGAGAAGAGATGAAATAAAAAATCTAGTGGAACAAGTTCACGAAGAAGAAGTAAAGGAAGAAGAAGCAAATGAGGAAGATGAAGAAGAGAAAGAATAAAAAGATCTTTAGATACCTCCAAAGACACCTAGTAGATGAGTGTAGAAGAATCATCCATCAAATTAGATTATTGGAAATAAATATGGAGGAGTTGAAACCGGAAGAAGAATCCTTTCACCAGAACAACAACATCTAACATTTTTTTCTACAATTGAGCCAATTAGTTTTGAAGAAGCCAACAAAGATGAACATTGGGTCAAGGCCATGGATGAAGAGTTAGATCAGATAGAGAAAAATGACACATGGGAACTGGTTCCAAGACCAAAAAAAAATAATGTCATTCAAGGTACAAAGTGGTTATTTAGAAACAAGTTGAATGAGGATGGACAGGTTACCATAAACAAAGCAAGACTGGTATGCAAGGGATACTCTCAAGTTGAAGGTATAGATTTTGAAGAGACGTTCTCCCTAGTTGTTAGGATGGAAGTAATAATATTGATTCTAGCTTATGCATGTTTGAAGAACATCAAGGTATATCAAATGGATGTCAAGTCATCTTTCTTGAATGGAGACTTAGAAGAATAAGTGTACATTGAACAACCAGAAGTATTTCTTCTATCATAAAAGGAAGGATATCTCTGCAAGTTGAAGAAGGCATTATATGGACTCAAGCAGGATACTAGAGCGTGGTACTCTAGACTGGACTTGTATCTACAAAAAAAAGGATTTAGGAAGGGAAATGCAGAAAACAATATCTACATAAAGGTAGATAGAGACAATATATTGATCATTGAAGTCTATGTAGATGATACTATCTTTGGAAGTGACGATGAGAGGATGAGTCAAAAAATTTCCAAAGACATGAAACACGAGTTTGAGATGTCTTTTCTTGGTGAGTTGACATTATTTTTGGGACTATAGACATGTCATAGCAACAAAGGTATCTTCATCTCTCAAGAAAAGCATATTAGATAAATATTGAAGAAGTTTGGAATGATTGATTGCAAACTAGTTTGTACTCACTCCTATGCAGGCAAGTTGTAAGTTAAGTAAGGATGATGATTCCAAGGATGCAGATTAGAGACAATACAGATCAATGATTGGAAACTTACTTTATGTGACAACTTATAGACCAGACGCGATGCAAGAAGTTGGACATGTTGCAAGGTTTCAAGCAGCAACAAAGGAATCACATGTTATGGCAGTGAAGAATATATTTAGATATATAAAAAGTACATAAGAGTTTGGATTATGGTATCCAAAAGGAAATTATTTATATATTGTCGCCTACACAGATGTAGACTAGGAAAGTTGCATTGATGATAGAATAAGTACAAGTGGAGAAAACTTCTAATTGGGAGAGTGTCTCGTATCATGGTTAAGCAAGAAACAATCATTAGTATCCTTTTCTACAACAATTAAAGCATAATACATTGCAACAATGACTTGTTGTACTAAGGTTCTTTAGATGAAGCAAACCTTACGTGATATACATGTGAAGTGTGATGAACCCATTTCAATACTTTGTGACAACACCAGTGCCATTAGTATATCCAAGAATCCAATGATGCATTCTAAGACAAAGCACATTCCGATCAAGTATCACTTTCTACAAGAGAAGGATACATAGAAGAACATCAAGCTAGAGTATATTGGGGAAAAAGATCAGATAACATATATCTTCACCAAACCGCTTGCAAGGGAAACTTTTGAGTATCTGCGACAGAAACTTGGAGTATTTTTTGCCCCACAGTGATGCACACAACATCAAACTTAACAAGATAGGGGGAGAGACACATAAGTATTGAAGAGTTCAAGTAAAGAATTATTTTGGATGCTTTTTGTATACATCAGAAAGTTACACTAGGAAGCACCATAAAGAGAAATGTCAGTAGAGATAGTAGAAGTCTATAGACAGGGGGAGCAACCCCAAGAGGGAGATTTCTCTTTGCCATTGATGTCAAAGGGGGAAATATAGAGCAAGGCATGGGGACATAGAGAGAGAAGCATGCATACAAGGGGAGTGATGGTCACAGAGGGAACATGGGCATAATTATTTTTATGCCTAAGTGTTTCCATCAATGCCAAAGGGGGAGATTGTTGATAATATGGTTGTCATTGATGTCAATCCTTGAAGAATCCCTGACGGTGTGGTTTTGGTACCTAGAGTTTAATGAGGAATATGGACATGATAGATAGAGTAAATGCATGAAATACACTCATATATGGATAGTATTCATCGTGTCATTTTCATTGATATGTGGAACACGTAGTTCCTTGCGATTAGGGAGATATGACTTTGTGAAGTAGTAAGCCCTGAAGAAGTGTTCAAGAAGCCTCTAGTTGGTTACAAGTCCTTAATGAAAGGGTAACGTTTTTGTAACAAGAAAACCCTGGAAGCCCTAAATTAAAGAGAGGAGTTACCTAGCACAAGTATAAATACACCTCAAGTAGTCATTCACAAGTACACTCACACACTTATTCATTTCTTATCTTTCTTATGATTTAGTGATCTTTTTGTTAAGGTTGTAGCATAATTTTCTGAGGTAGTAAAGGAATATCGAAGGAAAAAATTTCGGAAAAAGTGTACATGGGTTGCAGGTCAGAAAGGGAGTGTATGTATGTGGGCTATAGTGGATAAAAGCATAGATATATGTGGGAAGTAGAAGAGAAAGTTTTGTACCTGTAAAAAGGCTCATGATTGGTTGATTAAATGTTGGTACCAGCTCCCTAAAGTCTGAAGGAAGTCCAAAGGTCAACATCTCAGACTTTCAGGTCAACTACAGAGGTATTGGTATGGTTGTATACCTGTTTTGATGGTTACTTCTTGTCATGATATGGTGTATTCTTGAGGTGTACTTGTTATGGTTGGTTTGGTATTTGGATATGGTATATATTGGTTGTTTGGTTGAGTGAGGAGCACTCTTACATATGGTTCAACACATGACATGGTTCTTATAGATGTTATATTTGAATTGATATGGTTGAGGCAATTCATGTTGTATGGTGGCATATGCATGAGGGGCATGCATTGGTTCTTTGAGATACTTCATTGATGATATGGTACAGATCAACATATGGTTGATGGTATGGTATATGGTATAGGTTACACATGGTTGATGCTCTAGTTCATGATTCACTATTCTTTATTGATGTATATTTGGTTCATGATTGATGCATGTTGGTATACAGTTTATGCATGGTATGGTACATGTGTTAGTTGGTTGATGAACATATACAACTTGATGAGATGGTGATAGTGATAGAGTGACAATGACATAAACAAAGTGATAGTGACAATGGCAGTGGCATTGGTAGAGTTTTTTATAGCAACAGTTGATCTACATTTATATTAGAGGGTGGTTGGACGGGGCAAGGATAGGTGGTTGTAGCCACCTTTCGGTTGGATCCAGAGAACTCATGGGGTTGTAGCCTCCTTTTGGTTGGAGCTAGAGAATTCATAGAGTTGTAGCTTCCTTCAGGTTGGAGCCTGAGAGAACGAGGTTGGAGACTTCTTCTAGTTGTAGCTGGAGAATCATAAGTTGGTTCTTCCAATGAATGTATTCTTTTGATATATAAGAAAATCATTATGTGGTTTTCTCCCATTCTGGTTTCCACGTAAATTATGGTGTACTCTATATCTATTATGATGTGATGATTTTTATGATTATCCTCCTGATGATATATTGAATGCTAATGATAAACTGTTGATTATTTTTAAAGTATATATTGTGGTTAAAAGTACTAAGGTTGTTCATTAATGATTCACCCCCCCCCCCCTCTCAGTAATCCAACATAGAAGGGCCCGTGCTTCCCCATGATAGGTAGATTTTCTAGTGATTAAATCCTATTCTGAGAAGAATTTATGTTCTCATAATTGCTCTTGCATTTATTAGAGATTTTGAGAAGCGAAAGAGATATAATCTCATTGTTATTTGATTTGTGCCTCCTCTTTAGTTATACTAGGTGTGACAACTATTGTTGGTAACCACGTCTATCTATCTCAACTATGCAATTGCATCTTTGAATTTAGTACTATGTTCTTCTAGATGCCTTATTCCCTCTCTTTTATCCTTAATAAAAGTGAACATATTAAATTCCCCTGCAATGATTCATAGTGTTTCTTTTAGTGCTACACCCATATTTTGAAGAGTGTCAAGGAATGCCAATTTGTCTACCAAAATGTCGGGCCCATATATAGTAGTGACAGAGCCTTCACCTACTAGCCTTATTTTCTTAAAGTGCGTTGTGATGGTGATTACTATTTCAATGAAGTTATTCAGATTAACTAGGGTAGGGTTCCATAAAATGGATAAGCCTCCTAAGAAACATTTGACACTTATTTTTTTCGAGTCACAACCTTTCAAGCAATACACAACCACTTCTTTCATGGTTTCCTTATCACATTTATGCCCCTCAAGCATAAATATGGTGGATTTGTCTTTGAGGATTATATTCCTAAGAAGTCATTGTTTTCCTTTATCGTTGACCCCTATTATGTTCCATGATATGAACTTCATGAGTAAACTTTGGGTGGTGCGAGGAGGTATTTGTTATTAAGTGAGACAATTTTCCTTGAATCTAGTAGTTGGGTGCCCTCTTCCTATATCTTTTTCTTTCAGGGTTCCCTTCCTCTTTTCTTTTCTTCTACTCTTGTTTTTTTTAAGGTTTCAATGAAATTTTTTTGATACCTAACCTTGATGGTTTTCCTTGACTTTGTGTGGAAGGGATTGCCTTGTTATTGCTTTTCATTAGCTCCTTTAGAAGTAGTTGTATGGATTCTTCTGGAATATTTGCAAGGCGTGTTTCACCATATATTTCAATGAGCACTGGTAAAACCACCTCTTGCATATCCATGTCTTTAGTCTCATGTTCTTCATCCTTTCAATTGGCTTTATCACCTCCTTTTGAGTTCATTTCTAAATCTCCAGGAGGAGTAAGTTCATTCCTTGGAGCTTAGATTCACTTTTGGTTATTTATATTAATGAGTCATTTTTCCTTTTTTTAGTTTCCTCCTATGTTGCCTTAGGTTGGTGCTAGACCTATTTATCTCCCTCCCCTACACTCAACTCTTGGTTATCTTGATATAAATATGGTGATTGGAAACTATTATTTGTTTTGGGAGTAATGTGAATTGCTTGAACTACTTACTTCTTGTCTGATTTTCTTTTGCTGGGGACTTTGACACAACCCTCTCTGTCTACATTTTCTTCCTGTTTCTTGGTAATGATGGTAGCATTAAGTCGAAAGTGTCTAAACAAGTATCCATGCTCATGATATTTCCAAAACTTTAAGGGAATGTGTTCATAGTTAAAGGTATATTTCCATTATGAGTCTTGAAAGATAATACAAATAGATTCGAGGGCCCTAGATAAATTCACATAGACAGATCCTAGCAGATGCAATATACTTACTAGTCCTTGCGATTTTAGATGTTTTGACATAGTTTCCTAGCATATCCCCTATTCTTGCTAAGGTTTCTTCATCCCAAAACTCCTATGGAAGAGAGTATAGATTGACATAGACCCGAGCTTATGTGAAGTCCTCCTTTTATGTATTGAACTTATCCATCCAGAAATGAAAATGAAGGCCTACATGGTTAAATAAAGTTGGCCCATATTTTAAGATGTGCTCTTTGTCCTCAATACCAGTGAAGATTGTAGTAAAAAGGTCATTGGATCCAACTATCAGGTCTACTTGGCCTTTTCTCTTACAACACGAGTTGATCCACTGAATTAAGGATTTCTTTGAGGGCCAGATTCCCATGAACTTTTCTATCACTACATGATCTTTCATGAATTCTATGTAGCTTCCTACCTTGGTAGAGGTGACTTCATACCTTGGATTTTTAGTCATTTTAGCTAGCCATCCTTCGACTTGGTTCTTATATTTCTTGTTCAAATCATTGTTTTTGTTGGTACTCTTCGGCTTTCCTATTGTACCTTCCTTTCCATCCATGCCTTATTTTTAGGTATCCCCCAATTTACTAGACTCTTCTAATACCACATCCCTAAATGATGGAACGTCCTTACGACCCTTTGGCCACAAGACCTTTAGGTCTGCCATTTTTTTTGTGTGCCTCCTGATAGTCCTTACACCATCGCCTTAATTGTAAAACCTAACACATTTATAGGTCCTTTTTTCATCATTTCAAAATTGTCATGTGATGAATTGTTGTCAGTATGCTATGCATGCTTCCTGAACCATTGTGTAATTGATTTATCAAGTTTTGTATTTCCCATGCAATAAAGGGTCCTATACCATTAGAGAGTATTCAACACCCACCACCCACCCTCCTTAGGGATGAATATTTGCATTCATGGCAAGGTTGAAGTTGTGCATGTGTATTCCATTGAGACAAGTTCAATGGAAACCCTTGTCCAAAAGTAAACACCATATTTTATAGACCACATTATAGGATGTTCATAGTCCACCATTGCTTGAGGTGATGGGTGCCTAATAATCGTGGAGTAATGGTTAACCTCTAAGCCCCACCAAATCAAAATCAAAATAATTAAATCAACAAAATAATCTATCACAAGAAGCCTAGACTAGTAGCTCCTATATGACTCTTTAATTTTACCACATAACTATTACTATATGAATGTTGTTGATAGTGTTTTAAGTCCCTCAGTCTAATAGAAGTAAGAAAGAAGAGGATTTGTTTAACTTAGTTGGAATTTATCCCTTATGTGGAATAATCAATAAATGAATATAATAACCATAGGTATTTTTCTAATCCCATTATAGATTTGAGGCCCTTTAATCGTGTAGGAAGTAAGAAAGAGAATGGCTTGTCTTCACCTTGATGAAATTTATCCCTAATGTTGCACGATTAGGTATGACTATAATAACCACATGTTGGTGTGCAATATCATTATAATGAAAACACTTATAAGTATATAAGTAGGTATCACTTTTTCCACTAATAGGTGTTCATGTGACTAGAATGGAGTCCAATTACAGTGAACTTCATGTCGACAATGCATTCCAAATTCACCCTAGCTCCTTATGAGATTATGCAACTCTAAATCATGATGATAACATATGATAAAGAAAATCACCACAAGAATTGTTGGAGATTTGCAACTTTGGGCAATCATTCTCCACAAGAAAGTACAAGAAGACCCATCTACACCATTACAGAAGCCCCAGGAAGAAGTTGAAGACCTAGGAAGAGAAGTCGGCCCCACAGGAAAAATAATAAGAAAATTGAAGACCCAAAAATAAGAAGTCGGCCCCAGACTAGCGCCCAAATTAGTATAAATACAGGACTAGCTCATTTCATTTTGACAGACACACAATTCTCCTTTCTACAGTGTGCACAATGCGTTGCAGTTGCAGTTTTGGCAGTTTCTCTATTTCTAGGTTATTGGTTATCTTGGAGAGTGTGCCACATAGGAGAAGCTCTTACTTGGTTATTATTGTTCATGTTATTGATGAGCTAGGTATTGGTAATGCTATCCTTTGGGAAGATCTTTTATATATGGTATTTTGGCTATTGATGGTGATGTACTCGTAATATCTTAGACTGAATTCTTCTAGAGAAAGGTTGTTGGGTTTTCTCCCAAGGTTGGGTTTCCCAGGATAAACTCTTGTGTTCTTGTGTCTATTGTGCATGGTTAATATTTCTAGATCTTGTTATTTTCATTGCATTGTTATAATTGATATTTTCATTGTATAGTTATGCTATGATAATTGTTGCATGAAAGTGAATCTTGTTATTAATCATAAGGCAATAACTATCAAGAGTTGAGAATCATATAAACACCAACATGGTATCAGAGCTAGTCGAAATATTTCCACTACACAGTTGTCAGTTACAGTTGTAGTTGCGGTTACTAGATACAGTTGCAGTTGCAGTTGTAGTTTCTAGTTATAGTTGCAGTTGCAGTTGTAGTTGTAGTTTCTAGTTATAGTTGCAGTTGCAGTTGCAGTTACAGTTTCATTTTCCAGTCACTATTTGTAATTGTAGTTGCTAGTTGTGCAAACCTTGAGATTAGAAGACAAGCTGGATGGTGCTACAAATTTCATAGGTATGCACTTGTATATAAATCATATCATGAGGGTGTTTGTTGGAGATGTACACTTGGAAAAAGGATCTTTGTCTAAGCAGTGACAATAGACCCAAAGGGATCTTATATCTAGTGCATTCATAGGAATAGCACACCCACCCTAGAAATTAAGACTCTAGGTTTTCATATCAGGTTTGATATTTTTATATTGTTGCATCTTAAATAAAATTGTAACCGGTACATTAGTCTTTATAGATCTATTACTGCTAAGTATGTTTGCGATCAAATGGTTTGAATATTGTTAGTACAATAATCATTATGTCAATTCTCACTGTTTAATACTAATGATGCACTTGTTTGCAAGATAGAATTGATCTCTTCTAGGAGATTTTCTTGGTTGTTGTCTTTGTCCCGGGCAGGTTACTATGGAGGTCACAACACTTGAAAAGTGTTTCTCTTGTCTTTTGTTCTTGTTTTGTTCCAGGTAGGTTACCATAGAGGAACAATTGGTAACAACACTAGAAAAGTGTTGTTCATGTTTCCCATTTTTTGTATTCTTTTTCCTATTTCCTCATCATAAGAATATTGTTCTTGTCCGCTATTTTTTTTTATTGCGCTTGTTCCGGGAAGGTCACATGTGATAGCTCTGAGAGGGAGCTACAATGATGGTTGTAGGAGGAAACAAATTAATGGTCTCTAGTTTGAGACATGGAGCAGGCTATCTAGACATGGAGTTGTATACATGCTAGTATACATCCATATACTGAAGGTGAAGTAAGAACCTTCTAAAAATAAGGATACTTTTATGGGATACAGAGTGTTCCACATGGATATTGATAGTGAGGAGCAAGTGGCTCCACTAGTGGTGAGGAAGACAACCCCACCTAGTACCATTTCAGAGGAAGCTATATTACAGTGGGAGTCATCCCTCAAGATCTAGTAGGGAGGAGTAGCCTCCCAGTACAATTCGTTGGAGATCAGACTTCAGAATATGCTGAGGGAGAATATGGCTCCAGAGATTGTACATACTCAAAGGAAGTCATGTTTCAAAGGGACCATGGTAGTCCAGGATTGATAGATATTTGATGAGCTTGGTTTTAACCAGGAATGATGCAAACTCGAAGTGAGCCTGATCTCAGAGAGAGTCAGTTGGATCAGAGGGAGAGCCAATCATTCATAGGGAGTTCCCCCTCAGATCTAGGTGAGAGAGAGACATCTTCCAGGACTAACATACTAGTGTCATGATTTGAGGAGGATTTGAGGAGATGTGAGATCTCCTGGGAGGATACACCTACTTCAGTAGACCTTGCTGCAGTGACAGAGGAGGTAGCCAGTAATGAGGACTATGTATGGATTTTGTCTTAGTCATAGAGGGAGAAACCAGTTAGGTAGACTGGATAACAAATCCCACTTCAATGATAGAGGGAGTTGGCCTCAGAGTTCAAGATGGAGAATCTTGTCCGGATGTACTCTTGGGATTAGAGGTGTGATGAGATCATATGAGATGTTCCTCATTCATGGGATACTGATGAGATTCGATATGATGGACTGCAAGTCCATGAGTACACCTATGGTGACAAATTTGAAGAAGTTGAGTGATTCTACTTCAGATTCATATTTGGTGGATCCCATAATGTACAAGCAGTTGATTGGATCTTTGATGTACTTGGTTAATGCCAGGACATATATTTGCTTTGTAGTGAGCACCCTGAGCGAGTATTTGGTTGAAGACAAGGCAGTTCCAGTGGGTGGAAACGAATCGTGGTACAATTGGATATGATTTGTCTCTGGTGATGAAGTAAGGCTGTAAAGATATACAGATTCTAATTGAGCAGGGACTGTGGTAGACAGATTGAGCACCTCAGTGTGTTGCTTTAGCTTGGAATCACTTACGATTTATGGGATAAGCTGGAAGCAGGAGTTTGTAGCACTCAGTACATCAGAGACAGAGTATTTCACAACCAATATTGCAAGTCGTGAAGTAGTGTGGCTTCGGAAGCTTCTTGCAAGACTTCATCAGAGACATGGTACTAAAGGGAGCAGTGAAACTCCAATACTTATCCACATATGAGTAGATTGTAGATATCCTTCCAAAGTGGCCATGTTGATTTAGCTGAGGAGGATGGTACATAGGATTAGCCATGCTAATTTGGCTAGTGATGAGCATTGATGTTTCAACGTCAGGCATACATTCTCCCATATTTTCCATGCACGGGGCTATGCTTGTTGATATGACCAAGGGAGAATGATTCATTCACTCATGGGGCTCTGTTAGTGGTGAATTACCTAGTTATGTTGATAACAACGGGCAGACGTTCCCTAGATTGGTCGTGCATGGGGATATGCTAGTGTTGATATGACCAAGGGGAGAATGACTCATTCACTCACGGGGCTCTGCTAGTGGTGAATGACCCAGGTATATTGATGTTCTCCAGGTTCGAGAATACATTCTTCCTAGACTGGTCATGCACGGGGATATGCTACTGATGATATGACCAAGGGAGAATGATTCACTAATCCATGGGGCTTTGCTAGTGGTGAGTGGCCCAAATAAGAATCAGGAAGGCATTATCCCAGATTGGTCATGCACAGGGCTATGCTAGTGCTGATATGACCAAGGGTAATGATGCATTCACTCATGGGGCTCTGCTAGTGGTGAATGGCCTAGGTGTAGTCCTTCTCCTGTCAAGGAGTGGATGGAATCAAGATGATATCACATGCATATTCCAGGATGGAATGCATGTGCGTAGATGGCACATCAACATGGCTCATGAAGACAACCTTTCTATGACAAAAGAAATCCAAGTATGGAGAATGCCTCCCTCATTGAGAGGGAGTGTTGGAGATTTGCAACTTCGAGCAGTCATTCTCCACAAGAAAGTACAAGAAGACCCATCTACACCATTACAAAAGCCCCATGAAGAAGTTGAAGACCCAAGAAGAGAAGTTGACCCCACATGAAAAATAATAATAAAATTGAAGACCCATAAATAAGAAGTCGTCCCCAGGCTGACACCCAGACCAATATAAATACATGACTAGCTCATTTCATTTTGACAGACAAACAACACTCCTTTCTGCAACACGCACAAGGCAGTTGCAGCTGTAGTTTTGGCAGTTTCACTATTTATGGGTTACTGGTTATCTTGGAGAGTGTGCCAAACTTGGAGAAGCTCTTACTTGGTTATCATTGGTCATATTATTGAGGAGCTAGGCCTTGGTAATGATATCCTTGGGGATGATATTTTTTGTATGGTATTTTGGTTATTGATGGTGATGTACTGGTAATATCTTAGACTGAATTCTTCTAGAGAAAGGTTGTTGGGTTTTCTCTCAAGGTTGTGTTTCCTAGAATAAACTCATGTGTTCTTGTGTCTATTGTGCATGGTTAATATTTCTAGATCTTGTTATTTCTGCTGCATTGTTATAGTTGAGATTTTCAATATATAATTATTCTATGATAATTGTTGTATGAAAGTGAATCTTATTATTAATCATAAGAAAATAACTATCAAAAATCAATAATCATATAAACACCAACATAATTAGCATGATATTACATCATAATAAATTATAAATACTGTAATAAACGTCAACCACAAACACAAAATAGAAAAAAATGAACCATACCAAATTATAAAATTATAAAAAGTGAATGAGAAATAAATATTGAACCCCATCATGTGTCAACCACAAACATAAAATGTACAAAAATTAACCATACCAAATTATAAAAAGTGAATGAGAAATAAATACCAAATTATAAAGAGTGAATGATAAATAAATATTGAAAACAAATATCTCTTTCTAAAGTTACTTGGGAAGATTCGAATAAATACGCTCTATTAATTCATCCAATTTCTCTATTAATTCATCCAATTTCTACTTCAAAGTGATCATGGCATGATGGACTTTTAGCAAACCAAAGATTGAATGAGGAAGAGTCTTCTCCCTATTTTTTTTTATCCTAATTAAACAATTGATAATGGGAAGTTGTACAAGGAATGAAAGATATACTCACTTTTGAGATTAAATTAATGATAATTATATTAAAAGGTATAATAAAAGGTAGGTTGATGATTTTAACTTTTAAATTTAATGATATAAGATGTTGGCTAAACGTTCTACTTTTTGAGTATTTTGGCATTTCATGATGTAAATTTGGATAAAATTTCTATTTTATGTTGTTTAAATTTCATTTCTGAATGTATAAATAGATTCAGCGTGCTGAAAAATACTTGGGACACTCAAATTATACCAACTTAGCCACTCAAATCTGCAAATCCAACCATTCATCACCAGATTTCAAGCAAAATCAAACAAAAAAAAATTATTAGAAAAAAGCCAAAAAATAAAACGTTTAAACTACTGCATTATCAAAACCCACATCAAATATTAGATTTATACAAGAATCCAATAAAAATCATTCAAACACAATTGCAGGTTAAATCATTATTCCACACAAATGTTTTAGTATTAAAGATAATATTACATAGATCGACTAACTTGTCCAAAATTTGCATATTGGTTTATACATTAAATTTCTAAAATTATAAATAATTATATTCAAAGATTTTCAAAAATAAAAGAATTATACATTATATTATAATAAAAATTCTATACAATTAAAACATTTTTTTTAAGATATTTATACTTCCTATATATAATTATATATTTTTAATTACATGTTGAATTTTATAAATTTATATGTAAACTATAACAAAATGTTATTTTTTTCAAAACTCAAAATTTTATTTTAAAATATGAATTTTTATTTTATTTTAAATGCAATTGAGATATTTATACTTCCTATATATAATTATATTGGAGATTTGCAACTTCGGGCAGTCATTCTCCACAAGAAAGTACAAGAAGACCCATCTACACCATTACAAAAGCCCCATGAAGAAGTTGAAGACCTAAGAAGAGAAGTCGACCCCACATGAAAAATAATAATAAAATTGAAGACCCATAAATAAGAAGTCGTCCCCATACTGACACCCAGATCAATATAAATACATGACTAGCTCATTTCATTTTGACAGACAAACAACTCTCCTTTCTGCAGCGCGCACAAGGCAGTTGCAGTTGTAGTTTTGGCAGTTTCACTATTTATGGGTTACTGGTTATCTTGGAGAGTGTGCCAAACTTGGAGAAGCTCTTACTTGGTTATCATTGGTCATATTATTGAGGAGCTAGGCCTTGGTAATGATATCCTTCGGGATGATATTTTCTGTATGGTATTTTGGTTATTGATGGTGATGTACTGGTAATATCTTAGACTGAATTCTTCTAGAGAAAGGTTGTTGGGTTTTCTCCCAAGGTTGTGTTTCCCAGAATAAACTCATGTGTTCTTGTGTCTATTGTGCATGGTTAATATTTCTAGATCTTGTTATTTCTACTACATTATTATAGTTGAGATTTTCAATATATAATTATTTTATGATAGTTGTTGTATGAAAGTGAATTTTATTATTAATTATAAGGAAATAACTATCAAAAATTGAGAATCATATAAACACCAACATAATTAACATGATATTGCATCATGTGTCAACCACAAACACAAAATAGAAAAAAATGAACCATACCAAATTATAAAATTATAAAAAGTGAATGAGAAATAAATATTGAACCCCATCATGTGTCAACCACAAACATAAAATGGACAAAAATGAACCATACCAAATTATAAAGAGTGAATGAGAAATAAATACCAAATTATAAGGAGTGAATGAGAAATAAATATTGAAAACAAATATCTCTTTCTAAATTTACTTGGGAAGATTCGAATAAATACGCTCTATTAATTCATCCAATTTCTCTATTAATTCATCCAATTTCTACTTCGAAGTGATCATGGCATGATGGACTTTTAGCAACCAAAGATTGAATGAGGAAGAGTCTTCTCCCTATTTTTTTTTTATCCTAATTAAACAATTTAAACAATGGATAATGGGAAGTTGTACAAGGAATGAAAGATATATTTACTTTTGAGATTAAATCAATGATCATTATATTAAAAGGTATAATAAAAGGTAGGTTGATGATTTTAATTTTTAAATTTAATCATATAAGGTGTTGGCTAAACGTTTTATTTTTTGAGTATTTTGGCATCTCATGATGTAAATTTGGATAAAATTTCTATTTTCTGTTGTTTAAATTTCATTTCTGAATACATAAATGGATTCAGCTTGCTGAAAAATACTTGGGGCACTCAAATTATACCAACTTAACCACTCAAATCTGCAAATCCAACCATATTTCATTTCTGAATACATAAATGGATTCAGCGTGCTGAAAAATACTTGGGACACTCAAATTATACCAACTTAACCACTCAAATATGCAAATCCAACCATTCATCACCAGATTTCAAGCAAAATCAAACAAAAAAAATTATTAAAACAAAGCCAAAAAGTAAAACATTTAAACTGCATTATCAAAACCCACATCAAATATTAGATTTATACAAAAATCCAATAAAAATCATTCAAACACAATCGCAGGTTAAGTCATTATTCCACACAAATGTTTTAGTATTAAAGATAATATTACATAGATCGACTAACTTCTCCAAAATTTGCACATTAGATTATACATTAAATTTTTTAAATTATAAATAA
Source organism: Picea sitchensis (assembly GCA_010110895.2). NCBI lineage: Eukaryota > Viridiplantae > Streptophyta > Pinopsida > Pinales > Pinaceae > Picea > Picea sitchensis. The sequence continues at coordinate 595,320 of SNQJ01S0000064.1, read as the reverse complement.
TTATATTCAAAGATTTTCAAAAATAAAAGAATTATACATTATATTATAATAAAAATTCTATACAATTAAAATATTTTTTTATATATATTTATACTTCTTATATATAATTACATTTTTTAATTACACGTTGAATTTTATAAATTTATATGTAAACTATAACAAAATGTTATTCTTCTCAAAACTCAAAATTTTATTTTAAAATAAGAATTCTTATTTTATTTTAAATGCAACTCTCTTTAGGATGCCACTTTCCTTTTTATAATTTAATGACTTGGGAAGTCAAAATTCTTCATTTTAAATACAACGCCTCTTTTTAGAGTGTCACTTTCCTTTTTATAATTTTAAAACTTAAAAAAAGTGTCAATGAAAACAAGTGCCTCATAGCAGCTAAACCTCCCGTGTAAATCGGGCTGGTCAATTGTACGACATTGTAATGGATATTGAATGCATAGGGGCATTTTTTTAGTGTTTGTACAAATTTATTTCACTATACAATTTTCTTGACAATTAATTAACAAATAGTGCTCATGAAATATGTTTGGACAATTTTTGTTAATTAAATGAATAAACGGAAATAAATCTCGCACAATTTTTTCATTGGTGTGTATATTACACTCCACTTTCATCACCGAATACCTATATACTAAGTGTTTTAGATGTATGTCAGTTAATATGATAAAGCTACTGGCCACTAAAATAGAAAATAAATATAGTCATAGCTTTCAAGAGTCGACTAGATAATGTGAAGGGTTTAAATCAACAGGATTAACAATCTGTTAGGAACCTAACCCCTCACGAAGGTAGAGTAATATATTTCCATGTAATAAAGGTCAACATTAATAAGGTCTAGCAATAAAGAAGAATAAGTCCAATGTAAAAAGACTTAATAGAAGCTTCCGTTTCTATAAGGATCTTCCTCTAAATGGTTCTTTTGATAGACATATTTAGTATAAATAGGAGTTGAGGGCATGTAAAGTTTTGTCTTGGATATTATTGTAATAGAGCTCTGCTCTACTGGAGGTTTCCCCCTCGAAGAGGCAAGTGAACATTGCTCTCAGTAATCGAAGTGCTCTTTCTAGTGTTCTTCTGGTATCATTTTGGTATTATTGTGGTGTTGTTATGATTATATTGTTGTTCATCTGCCATTTCTAGTTATTTATTTTTGTTCTGCATACTTTTTTATATCTGGAATATTACAAGTGGTATCAGAGCACCTTCCTCAGCTAAAAATTGTGGGTTAATTTTTTTCCAGGGTAGAGATGTATTTTGACGTCTTTAAGCTATAGAAATCTATTGTTACGAGCATAAACCTGTGGTCGGGGATTCATACACGCAAGAAATACAAGTAGTACATAAGCGCACATCTATTGGCCTCCCTTGTAACCCCTATTGGTACCCCTTCGAGTGGTAGCGCATAAGACAACACTTGTATACGAATCAACCTAGCTCTCCTGAAGCCCTCCATAGATAAACCAATCGGCCGCCTGATTGTTATAGTGCCATCGAGAACAACACTCGGAAAGATACTCTCTAGTACTTGGGTAGTCAAGTAGTACGGCTAAGGGAACGGTCTAGCCTTCTTTGTTGGTGTCCTGAGATATTGGGCCAAGTACTACTATTGGACCCCGTACGTATATCAGAGAGTTATAGCACAAGGCAAACCCTTATCTGTAGAACCCTTGAATACCTAACCCTTGGGACATAAATGAAAACAGAACAAACAAGATTTATTGTGGCGCCACTGTGTCTCTTGCATTAAAGTTGCAAAATTACTACACATTTCTTCCTGCTAAGCATTTGGACATTTCATTATTGCAGTATTCTTCAGATCAGAGTATAACTCCACAGAACCTGTTGGAACCATTATTTGATACATATTCCATTGGATTTATCTCTTCGCCCTTATCGCATTCATACCTATAAATTTTCAGCAATTTATTTTTTGTGTGGACCCAACCCCCTTCCAACACCCTTATTTGGGCTTTACCCCATTGGATTCAACTCGTCGCCCTGATCGTTGTGATACACTTCACCCATAACCCACTTTCTGTGTGTTCCCACCCGCTCCTTTTTGTGTTCCCTCATCATCGTGGCACATACCCGTAGCCAAGACTTGGAAGCCCATTTCAATACCTTGCACTCTAATTTCACAGAAACCCAACAAGAAGTGTGACAACTCAATGCCAATATTATCTCCATTAATCAAAAAATGCATTCCTCCATTGCTGCTTTAGTCGCTGTCTCAATCGCGGAACTCCAACAAGAGCTCAAACAAGACATTACTACCTAGCATGAATCTGTCGCTATGACGATCTGCATATCCTTGTAGATCTTCCCTTATCTGACCCACCCTTGCATACTGAAGGTGAAACTTCCTCTCATTCCCAAAATTTTCAACCCCATAACTTTCAGCGTGACCTACGTCTTTCACGCGTGGATGTGACCAAATTTGATGGATCGGATCCCACTAGCTAGGTAACTCAAATGGAACATTATTTCTCTTTGTATGGCATTACAAATGAGTTGGCCAAACTCTGGTATGGTGTTCTCCATCTAGATCAAGAACGTTGGCAGCAATGGAAAAAAAATGCCCTCCAAGGGTATGTGTCTTGGACACACTTTGTGCAGATCTTTATGAACGCTTTGACACTGACACTAACCATTTAGGTTGTTTGACAAAGTTGAAACAATCTGGCACAGTGGAAGACTTTATAGTTGCTTTTGAGCGACTGACTTTTCGTACAGAGGGCATGTCTGATGCTTTTTTTCGAGAATGTTTTATCAGTGGCCTCAAGGATGAGATTCATGCTCATGTCCTCATGGCTCGGCCTCAGAGTTGGGTGGACGCTACTAAAAGAGCTAAGGAAGCACAACAGGTTGTCTCTTCTCAAAACTGCAAACCCTGCTTTATTCCTCTCACTAAACCAGTAACTCCCACTCCTCCTTCTACTTTGGTGTTCTTTTGGTATCATTTTGGTATTATTGTGGTGTTGTTCTAATTATATTGTTGTTCATATGTCATTTCTAGCTATTTATTTATGTTTTGCATACTTATTTATATCTAGAATATTACACAGTCCACGAGGCCACTTGTTCCGTATTACCCAGCAAAATCGATGGCAACTTGCGTATACATGTAGAATTTATGGAGACATAAAGGTCTGTCGCCGAAGCTAGAATAAGATTTCAACTTATGAACCAATGATATTAGAGATAAAAGATTTAAACATATTTAAATGTTTGAAAAAAATTAAAAAAATTACAATTATAATGTAACACTTTGGAAAAGAATAAATTTTTTATGTTCAACCAGGAAAGTAATATATGGTTAATGACTAAATCAATGCTATATACCATGTTGTGACACATATAACAAGAGTTGCATGACAACGAAGTTCCTGCCGAGTTAGTTGGGAAATACATGTTGAACAATGAAACTTAATATAACTAAATGCACAAGTAATGAATATTTTTTTGTCAAAAGATAATAATTGAGGGTTGTTTGTTATTCAAAATGTATAATGAACCGTAAGTTGAATGGAACTTTAATATTCATAAATATAATATAAATATAATAAATATATTATAAATATAATAATAAATAATATTTTAGATAATAAATATAATATAAATATAATAATGCATAATAATAAATACATAGTACAACTTTTTATATTTAGATGTGGTGATTGGTGAAATTCATTGATTATGTAATTAATTCTACATATTGAAAGACGTGAAGGGATCAATAACACTTCAATTCTATCAACCAATTAGAAATGAAAAACACAAATATTTTTATTATATCCAAAAATATATATTTGTTTTCCTACGTTAAACATTACATTGCATACACAAATTTATGGTCAAAAGTAAATTGATGTCACATCAAAAGCAAACTCATTGCTATAGTCCCATAGCAGGGACTAAAAAGGATAAAATGAGAGAATGGGATATATACACCTATTTTAATGGATAAAATGAACGTGTATGTACTTATTCTTCAATTATAAATGCTTTATTTGGAAAATGTGCTACTATAAGGGATGCTCTCACATGATTAAAATTGTCCATATAAATTAGATAGACTTTGTATTAATATTTAAAGTAGTGAATACGATTTCATTTTTGGTTGAATATTTTATTAGTTTATAAGTAATTTAATCATTTTTCAATTAATTTCTTTATTTTGGAAAAACAATGTGGAAAAGTTTTTTAGTATTTTTGTGCATTTATAGATGGTATTTAGTGCAAATTTATTGGTGATAATTATGATATATGTCCAGTAGGTATATCGAGTGAAGCATGCAATAGAAGTAGGTATATTGAGTGAGACATGCAATAGAAATAAATATATCAAGTGAGGCATGTCATAGAGGGAGTGAGGCATGCAATAGAAGTAGGTTCAAGGAATCTATCCCATGACCACTTGCATGAAGTTCAAAACTCTCATGCAATAGAGGTAGTCAATTCAAGGAATATATCCCGTGACCACTTGCATGAAGTTCAAAACACTCAACCACTCGAACTAATCCATTGAATTCAATCAATTTCCTTCTATGTTGGATAGTTTGAATTTTAATTAGTGTTACATGAAGACACACACTTAAGGATCGAGGATGTACTCATGAGATGGTGAAACTCAAAGTAAACCATTTTGCAAAATTCCCCAAAATTGAAACTCGATGAAACATAGTTTGAAACATTTTGCAAAAAATGAGGGATGGTTCTCACTTGTGGGGGGCACATGGTCCATCCCCAAACTTTGACTTAAAAATTTAAAAGGATGAAAAAAGAAAACCCTAAAACCTAAAACACCAACTTAAGTTGCCTTTTATTATCAAAGTTTTCAATTATCTAACTATTCATATCTTAAAAAAAAAAAGATTTTAGAGATAGGTTCCATTATGCCAAGGAATTAAGAATGCTCCTTGAAATTTGGAGGTGTTTTGTGTCCCAAAAATGTAGTAACACATTAGTTTAATACCTCTCTTTCATTAGTTTTTGTCGAGGGGCATTAGCTTGAATAGTGGGGAGGTAGGTTTTGCACTCTCCCCAACTAGGTTCAATCTCCAATGAGACATTTGGCCCGTTATGATAATGCTAGAAGGGTAGAGGCTTCCTAGGAGTGGACCCTCTTGCGGTGTGTCTCCTGACATCTTCGTCCTTGCTAAGTCATAAGCTATTGATATATTTGGCTTGTGGGCTACTGGATATACTCTTGGGTTATCATGGAAGCTAGTTGATTTGATCCCGAGCCTAGCCTAGATCACTCTGATGAGTTAACAATTTCCCATGGTTAAAAAAAATATCTTTCTTTCATTCATTATTTTACAAGTAACATTAATTTATTTCCTTATATACATATATATGAATGATAGTTTACGTTTTCACATCTCCCACTCAATATACTCAATAAAACTAACTTCCTATATTAAAATATTTGTATCCTAGGTTGCATCTTACCATTCCACTAAGTACTTAATGATTTCTTATTCTCAAAAGAATTGATCATTTCTTATATGATATTGATTAAAATAATCACTCAATCGACACTAGTAACTTTGGAGCAGTTCATGAGGAAAGTGCCTTGAATTGATTTTCAAACAGGAATGGAAATTGATTTTGCAAGTTGCACCAATTTTGATCTTGAATAATCCTTACAAAATTGTGCCCCCTCCCTCCATCAACACGGGCCTTAAAAATAAAAAAAGAAAAAAAAAATCAAGTAAAAAAGAAAAAAAAAAGGCCTTCATATTATATACACAAGGAAACTCTTTGCATATAGAAAATTTTTAAGTCACAATTAGAAAATCAAGCATAAATTAATAACATGTATATCAAAATTTGAATATTAATATTCTTCAAAACAATCACTCCAAATTACTACTAAACCACATCACTCACACACACACACACATATATATATATATATACATAAACAATCAATTTTCATTCAACTTAATTTTCCAACCAATTTTATCCAATCTCAATATAATTTTAATGAATTGGCTAATAACTTTAATGAATTCCAATGCTAATAACATTATACACCTCTAAACAATATCCTTTCATACCTAATGGTAGGTATTTAATGAAAAATAAAATGGTTTAAATCTTACTAAGCAATTGTAAGCCAACTTATTCACTTTTTGATAAAGCCAAAATCTGAAATACTTCGAGGCCAAGTTGGTTCATCTTCTAATAAACAATGAGCTATTGGAATTTACCTTCAAATAGCACTAAACTTTAAAGATGATAAGAGTGCTTTTATGTTCTTAGTACAAGTATGTTCTATTTTTTCTCTATCCATATTTTTCATGCACTCCTATGTTTAACTAGAAGATTTATGTTGTTCCTTTGAAATTTTCTCAAGTCTAAATTCGTAGGAATTAAAAAGTCTTAACAGGAGATGACTTAAAAAGTTATAAGTATGGGTTCATGCTTATTATTATTTTAAGTAAACTATTGAATAAGAGACTCTTTTTTCATATTGTTTGCTTACTTGCTATATGTATTTAATAATATTATGTATGGTGATTGGTTGGTTTCTTGCATATTGTTCCACTAATTAATAGAACGAGTTGGAAACTTCCTCAAAGCCTTGCTATTACAAATCTGGTTTGTTTGAAATAGAGATACAACCATTGCATGTTAAAGTGAAACATAAAGTTAAAAGAGAGTGACTTAGTATTAAAATAAATTAAGTAAAATGACAATCAACCTCTGAAGAGCATTCGACTTGGTCCTGTCCAAATATCTTTAGTTTATCTTCTTCTTTTTTCCATTTTGAAGTTGGTGGCTTAAAGATTTATTTATTTTTGTTTAATAGAATTATAATTAGCCAATTGAAACTTTGTTTAAAATAAATTATGTTGTTTTTTTTTCCAATTTTATTGATAGGTAATTTGTAATAATATGGTAATTTTTAGTTGCATGTGTTTTACCCCTCTCATGTGATCAACTAAAGATGTTGAAAATATGGGTGTAATATTCATATTTAGTCACAATTGACCTTATATTGTATTATTATTACATTGTAGGTTTGACTAAGGTCAACTTTGTACACATAAGCTCAAAACTCTTTTTGGGAGCACACCCTACTATTGAGTTGGGTAAATATACACCCACTCTCATTTGTATTTTTCATTCTTTTAATAAATTTAATTGCCTAAGGGAACCTACCAAGCACTGCACTCTCTTTTGTACATGGTTTGATTTATCTATCTAGTGCACTTATTCCTGGGTTGGTTTCCCTCTTTAGGGTTTCACTTCACTTATTTGATACATCTTCAAGTGTTGCATGGCCCTAGTGTCAGTTATTTCAACTTTTGTTAAGCCCTAATAGTGGCTCATTAACCCTTAATTGGGGCATATTAGATTAGTAATGTTATTTTATTTATGTGGGCTTTAGGCCATTAGTTGTAATTATACCTCCTAGTCTCCTATATATACCAAGGAGACATTTTCATTTTGAATCATCTTGTACTTGAACATTTAAGTAAGTGGGAGGTAGAAGGAGGTTGCCCCTCGAAGAGGATTATTATCGAAATTATCTATTTTTTCAAAGTGTTGAGTACTTTACGAGGTTTTTTCTATGCTATATTGATGTTTGGTTCTTAACATATGGTATCAATTTCCAGTCTTGGGGTTTCAACTGCTGTCGAGACAGGTGGAATTTTTAAGCTATAACTTTTTCTAGCGTTTGAAGGAGCGACTTGGAATATTTAGTAGATGGATCAGATTACGTTGGGTTCAAAATTCATCTCGAGAGACCTTATAGTTTCGAATCTGACACTGGCCTAGGAATGGGAGTTCTAGGAGAATCATCCCAAGGAAATGAGTCATTCTTGAATTTAAGCTATAAAAGCTTTATCTTAGCGTTTGAGACCGAACTTTCAAGAGGCCATTTACAAAAATTAGTAATGAAATATTATCGTGGTAAAAGTTAAACAGTTCAAATCTTAAATTTGTAGATACATTGTGTAAGATAGGGTATCGGCCTAGTCTCAAGAAGGTGTTCAGTGAAAACAATCATAACTTCTTCCCTAACATTATCCAAATTGCATGGAATTTTGGTTTCGTTAGTTGTGAGGCAGTCTTTAGTATTTTGGGTCTGAGTTTCAATTTTATATCAATTATTTTTAATGCGGGGCACACTATACAAAGTGAGATCTCCTAGAAAGGCCAAAAATGCGGCAAGTTGTGGGAAGTTATCATTAAATTCCACTTAGCACATCAATTTTAGTCGGACACGATGGCATTAGAGAGAAATATCCAGGAGAGAAATCAAAAGGGAAAGTTTCATACCGAAGGGCCAAGTGGGAACACAGCAGGAAGAAATATTGTCCTAGCGAGAACCACCTCAAAATCAAGGTTCAAAAGTGATACTTGGCCAACATGCACCCAAAAGGGAACTTCTACACCAAATAAGCCTCAGAGGAAAATCCCTACTTGGACTCTTGATGAGAAGGTGAAAGAAATGCATTAGGGACATAAATGAACTACACAAAATAAGATGGGTTGATGGAAGCTAAGATGGATTCAATGGAAGCTAAGTTGGATACCCAAGATGGATTCAATGGAAGCTAAGATCATGTAAGTATTGAAAAAATTCCCGTGCTTGAGAGACACACGAAAGGTGAAAATGCATCCCATGAAATTCATGATGTGGACCTGAGGAGAGGTGAAAGATCAAGAATGGGAAGCTCCAACTTTGGTTTTGAATACCAACCACGTTCTAAGATTGACATGAGGAAAGTTTGATGGCAAAGGACCCGATCACATGGATACTTCGGATGGAGCGATTCTTTGATCTCAATAATGTACCACATACACAAAAAGGTGCAATTGTTCTTTTATATTTAGAACCTAATCAATTTGTTTGGTGCTCGATGGCTTTTGTTCTGCATAAAATCACTTTCGTCCAACGGACAATTTTCCACGGAAGAAATAGCACTATGAGGGATTACAAGGTGATACCTTCTTTGTAATTGATAAATCTCAAACAAAGGGTTGGAGTTATAGAGCACATTTAGAACTTCCAAGATTGAATATAAAAGATGCTTAGATATTCTAGATGAACACTTGATTGATGTATTCATAGAACTTTAAAGGATAACATTCAACATGAGGTTAAACCTTTGGGAAACCAAATCATTGGAGAATGCATTTAAGATTCAGCAAGAAATGTTGAAAGTAAAAATATGGGTATGGCTACTAGAGGACCTATCCTAACATCTATAGAGAACAATGCTCCTTCTCCTAAAACACCTCAACCTACAAGGGTTGACACCTCAACAATTGGAGGGAAGAAATAGCAAAAGGTTTATTCTTTAATTGTGACAACAAGTCTGTTAAGGGACATAAGTGTGGTGAGAAGGGCTATTCTACATATAGATTGTGAAGAAGAGGAAGAAAGAACAAGAACAAGAACCATCTCAAGAGATGAAAGCGTAGAAACAGTTCGTCTGAAGAGTTGACTTCCACGATGTCGTGTAATGCATTTGCTGGAAATATCACTCCTCAAACCCTAAAGAACGAAGGATACATCAAAGAAAAGATTAATAGTGCTAATTGATTACGGTAGTACTCATAATTTCATTCAGCATAAATTAGCCAGATATCAATTGTTTTGTATATCCAGTAGCCGAGGAGTTTCAAGTAATGATTGGGATGGAGGAACTATCAATTGTTCGAGAAAATGCAATAAGATCAATAATAACATGGGGGAATATGTAATGAAAAATCCAATGATTTCTATACCATGGGTGGTGGGATATTATCTTAGGAATCAATAGTTGATCAGTAGGACGGTGAGAAACTTTAATTTTCAAAGAACTTTTGAAATTTTTATTGGAAGGAAGAGAATTTGAGTTAAGAGGTATCCTGGGAGCCCATTAGGGTGATAGGATCTATGACATGACAAAATTATTGAAAAGGGCATCAAGGCATTATTGCACAACTAATGCTCACTATATGTTCAAGGCATCTAAGCCATGTTCCTCAAGGATCTCCAAAGGATCATTGATAAGCATTCAATTATTTGAAGATATTCCCCGAGGTCTTCCACCACTTTCAATCATGATCATGAAATTCACCTAATTTTGCAGAGTGTTCCTCCTAACAGCTGAACTACTGGATACCCTTATGCCGGAAAGGTGAAATTAGTATGGTTGAAGAAATGTTAAGGCATTATTAGACTAGCCAAAGTTCTTACCACACCGGGTGGTAATGGTGGTACAAGAAGAAGATAGCTCATGGCTTATGTGTACAGATTATAGAGAGGTTAACAATATCACTATTAAAGATACTTTTCCTATTACCTTCATTGATGAATTTTAAGATGAACTACATGGAGCAATCTATTTCCACAAAATTGGATCTCAGATTCCAGGAACATCATCGGATCGAGAATGAAGGAAGAAGATATCCAGACGAGCAGTAATTTACAGAACTCATGAGAGGCCATTATGAATTTTTGGTCATGCCACTGTACTTACAAATGCACCTTCCACATTCAAGGGTTGATGGACTGTTCAAGCCTTCCTTAATTGTGTTAGTATTTTTGATGATATACCCAAATCTATAGCAAATATTGGGAGGATCATGTACAACATGTTAGACAAGTGCTACAACTACTAAAAGAGGAGCAACAACTATATACCAAACCATCCAAATGTTTCTTTGGGTAAAAGGGTAGAGTATTTGGGTCATATTGTATCTCATGAAGGTGTCGAGGTAGACCCTAACAAGATTAAAGACATGATGGATTGGTTGATTCCAAAAACATTAAAAAAATTTAAGAAGTTTTTTGGGTTATGACGAGGTTACTACAGCAAGTTTGTTGTGAGAACTATGGAAGAATAACATCACCTTTAATGGCACTAACTAAGAAGGATGCATTTTCATGGACTCCCGGAGGAAACTAAAGATTTTGAACAACTTAAAGAGGTGATGTGTAAAGCTCTGTCTTGACCACTTTCGAGGACTTCACAAAACCTTTATTGTTGGTCTTGATGCAGGGAAGAGGTGTGGTGTTGTCCTAATGCAAGGAAGGAGAATTTTGGCTTTTGAAAGTCGACCACTCAAGGGAAGGGACTTACGAAAACCCATTTATGAGAGTATTAGCAATACTACATGCATTGAAAAAATGGCATCCTTACATAATAGGAAGGCACTTCAAGGTCAAAGCAGTCATGATAGTCTTAAATACTTCTTGGAACAAAGACTATCTTGGAAGAACAACAAAATGGGTATGAATGTTAGATATGATTTTGAAATCATATATAAAAGGAAATCAAAATGTTGTGTGAGATGCACTCTTAAGAAGGGATGAAGATGTTGGTGCTTCTTTGTGCTATCTCAATCATCAACCCGATTGGATAATAAAAACAAGGGATGAATGGAAAAATGATATGGCGTGGACTCTCATTTCAAGGTTCTGTGGGGATTCGATTACATGAGATACATTTACATGTGGAAAAATGATTTTGATGGTACAAAGATAAACATATTTATGTAAGAACTCAACTTGAAACAAAAGATACTTGTGGGTGCACACCTCTCGGTGGGGAGGCCTCGGGATTTTTGAAAACTTGTCATAGAGTTAAGAAGGATTTTTGGGATGGCCTTAAAACCCATGTTCAAATATTTGTGGCAGAATGTGTGGTTTATAACAAAATAGGTGGAAACAGTTAAGACCCAGGGTCTTTTACAACCATTATCCACCCCAAATTACAAATGGGAGGAGGGTTTCCATGGATTTCATCACGGGGTTATCAAAGTCTAAAGGAAAGAGCGTAATCATGGTGATTGTTGTTGATAGTACGACCAGTATACCTTTTCCTCATCCCTTCAAAGCTAGTAGGGTTTTAGCATTCATGGAGTTCAAAAGCTACATAGCCTTAAATTGTGCCAAGTGTGAGAGATCCCGCCTTCTTTGGACATTTTGAATGAGAATTGTACTCTTGTTTGGGAATTTTCGGTGGCTCATAGCTCATCTTATCATCATCAATCCGATGGACAAGCTGAGATAGTGAACAAATGTCGGAAGGGCTACCCAACCGTTTGCTTTGTCTACGATAAAAAAACACATAATGGGTCAAGTGGTTTACCTTGGCGGAATGGTGGTATAACGCTTCCTTTCACCTTTGCAACAAAATGACACCATTTATGGCACTTTATGGATACCCTCTTCCATCACTTCTTCTCTAAAATAAAAATCTAAGGTTCAATTGGAGATCACATGAGAATCGTCAACAAATTCTCCAAATATTAAGGGACAACCCGACCATAGCCGCAGAGAATGGCATGAAACAACAAGCAGTCCAATACGTAGTGAAAGAAGTTTGAAGTAGGGATTGGGTATTTTTTAAGACCACAACCATACAGCGAGATGTCCGCCATGACCAAGAAGGATAATAAATTATCATAAAGTACTATGGCCCCTTATAAGGTGTTGCAAAAGATTGGTGCCTATGGCATACAAATTGAACACGCATCTTCACGAGTACACCCAGGTTTTCCATGTTTCATGCTTAAAGAGGTTATAGGCGACTAGGATCCGGTTCAAACTATATTTCCAGAACTTGTGAGGGAAGGGAAAATCATATTGGATCCCAAAGACATCACTGACATAAGAATTCTCAAGGTGAGGAATAGATCATTTCGGTATCTCATTAAATGGAGGAAACTAGGTGAAGATTCCACTTGGAAGATGAGTCTTTTATCTGAGAAACATCGAGTTATTCAAGCGTTGGGGGAAGATGAGTCTTTTATACAGAAGCATCCAGAGTTACTCAAGCGTTGCGGACAACACTTGTCTCAAGGGGAGGGGCATGTTAAGCCCTAATATTGGCTCATTAACCCTTAATTGGGGCATATTATATTAGTAATGTTATTTATTACCCCTTAATTGGGGCATATTAGATTAGTAATGCTATTTTATTTATGTCGGCTTTAGGCCATTAGTTGTAATTATACCTCCTTGTCTCCTATATATACCAAGGAGACATTTTCATTTTGAATAATCTCGTACTTGAACATTTAAGTGGGGTAAAAGGAGGTTGCCCCCTCGAAGAGGCTTATTATCTGAAAATATCTCTTTTTCAAGGCGTTGAGTACTTTTCCTGAGGTTTTTCTATGCTATATTGATGTTTGGTTCTTAACAACTTTATTGCAAAATTAGGGTTTGTGTTGGTTTCATTCAATTCTCTTCCTTTCTCTTTTGAAATTACACATCGTATCAAAATAGGTGTCAAACTCACTTACTCAATTCAATATCTAATGACATCTCTTAAGACTTTTTTGCGATTGCAGACCTAGAGTTTTTGGATCAACGTATTTTCTAGTGTTTCCTAGGCATTTTTCTATGATTGAAATCTTCTTTTATGACCAAGGCCTCTTTTTCTAGGGTTTAAACCCTCCTTTAAGGCCACTACCTCCTTCTTTAGGGTTTCCTAGCCTTTAAACCCTCCTTCAAGGTCATCACACTCTTCCTTCCTTTGTTCTGCGGCATAAGGTAGCACATTGCAAATTTTCTTTTGAAAGAACTTGTTGATACTTCTCTCTTATGTCTATCAAGGCGAACTTTTGAATACTTCATTTTTCTTCATACATAGGATTCTTATTTTCATTGTTGTTGAACCTAATGGAAGCAAAGTGGATGTTTTCCCAATTAAATAAGGTTAATTGTGTGTTTGGGTAGATCAAATGATTGTCCTTCTTCAAAGCAAAGGTTTGTGGATGTACCTAGAGAATCCATTTCACATGACATTGATTCCATTGATGAACTCATAAGTATAAATAAGGTTGAATATCTTAGGTTGATCACCATATATGGTCATCTAGATCTGATTCATAAAACCAAGGACAAATTCAATGCAAACGGAATCTAGGATACCTTCAAGAAACTCTTTGGAACAATGAATACCACTTAGGTAAATAAAATTTAAATTGAGCTTTCTAATTTCAAAATGGATGACCTTGAAAACATTGAGAAGGATATTAAAAGTTTTAAGAACCTAAAGGATGACATCATTACATAAGTGGGTAAGGTGAAACCAAATTCAACATATGCAATTTTCAATTAATCTCTCTCTAGTGTTCATATCCTTTGCTATTATATTTTATAATATTCCTCTATTTATGAATAATTATGAGACCCCCTCTTCTGAGGAGGGTTTTTTTAATCTTATCCAACATCCAGTCACATTGAGGAATATGGGAGAGTTAACTCCCCCCTACCCCCAAGGTCCTTGAGATCAATATCATTGAAAAACCATGTCTACATCTTATAAGCATGAGTTTGAGAGGGATAAATGAGAAAACTCAAATTCCTCCAAAAAGAAGAAATTCATATGCAATTTTTGTCATAAAGAAGGGCAGACCTTTAAATCTTGCATGTCTCATCTTCAAAATATTCAAGATTTTTCAAAACAAATAAGTTTCTATAAATGGATTATTAATGATACTATTGTGTCCTCTCATATTGCACATTTGATTATACATGCCACTTATTGGTCCTTCTCCTTTTCATGGGAATGGATTGTTGATTCTAGAGCTATCAAGCATATGACCAAGCATAAGCACCTCCTCTTTGGTTATCAACCACACAATGGAGAGAAAATGGTCATTGGTGATAACTTAACCTTACCATTTTTAGGAAGTGGTGATGTACTCATTGACATCACAGAGTTTGGAAATGTTCCTAATGTTCCATGAGTTGGACTAAATCATCTTTCTATTTATTGCATCATACACACCAACAAAACGCTGAAATTTTTCCTAGATCAATGGGTTGTAAAGGATATGAGCGATGGTTTTGAAGTGGTTTCTACAATATATTGTGATGAATCCAATCATATGCACAAGCTAGGGAAGACTCCTTCCTTGAAATGAAAAGAGATTGTTTCCATGATAGCCAATGTTGACACCAACATGTTTTTCCATAAATGTTTAGGACATACAAATTTTGGGTCTTTGTGACATATGAGTCATCTGTAGGTCATTGATATCCTTTCTATAACACCCCCAGTTTAATTAATGCTTATGTGGATACAATATGTGGCTATGGCCAAACAATGTAATATACAAATTGT
This sequence comes from Picea sitchensis, assembly GCA_010110895.2. Lineage (NCBI taxonomy): Eukaryota > Viridiplantae > Streptophyta > Pinopsida > Pinales > Pinaceae > Picea > Picea sitchensis. The sequence continues at coordinate 580,219 of SNQJ01S0000064.1, read as the reverse complement.
ATTTCAATGTGATTTTGGCTGCTAAGGGGACATGGACAAGAGATGGGGGCTGAATTAATATGCAAGAGGGGGAAGTGTCTAGGATAATGGCCAATAGGGGTCAAATTGGGGGATTACCCATGTATATCTATTTAACCCATTTTCCTAAACTTTCCAATTGTATATGAACCTTCCAATGTATGATTGAGTGTTCCCAAAGACAATCATTGAATACATGTATGAGGGTGGGTGCGAGTGGTCACATCCTTCTGATTGAGTGTTTCCAAAGACAATCATTGAATGCATGTAAGAGGGAGGGTGTGAGTGGTCACGTCCCAGAGTTATTTGGCACATGGGGGTTGAGTACAATCAGCTTGGGAAAGAGTGCGAGTCCAGAAAGGAAAGCCATAAGAGAGGAATTTGTATGGGTTAGGACAATAATCGAAGAGGGGAAGAAAGAGAGCTTGGAGCTGGTGCAACCATGGAGGGTGAATTCTAGAGAGTAACTAGAGAAAATTGGAGCTGGAGAACTGAAGAGCTCGATTATCATGCTGGAAGAGTGAACTCATGTGTGAATTGAACTAAAACAACAAGTGTTTATTGTTGGTTTGTTGTTAGTTTTCCTAACAACAAGTTCCCTTGAGTTCCCAGCTGCAACATTCCCAGTTACCTATGCCAGAGAGATCATGATAAATGAATGACACACTCCTTGGGATATCCCTGATAAACGGATGGTACATCCCTTGGGTTAACCCTAATAAATGAATGGTACATCCCTTGGGTTACCCTGATAAACGAATTATACATCCCTTGGGTGATTCATGATAAACGAATGGTGCATTCCTTGGGTTGGGAAGGTCAAGAGGAAGAGAGATGATGGAAAGATCAAGATAATTGTAGGAGAATATCAATTGGGTTATGAACTTTATGAGCTGCGAGTGGATTTTGAGAGACCACCCTTTTTTGTGGATTACTAGTCTCAACTCTGAGGTGACTGGATGTTGAGATTTGGAACAGTCAGTTTATGGTTGGGTAGAACGTCCGTTGGTTGCACGATCCTTTTTTAAAAATAAGTGTTTCATCTTGTACTGAGTTATTTACATGTGTTATTATTGTGCATGATCCTCTCATGAAAAATTTAGTTGTATTTCATGTTGATTATTAGCATGCTTTAGATGCATCTTTTTTATGGTTACATAATGTAGAAAAATATGTTATAGATTATAGATGTATGCTACAGGAAATTAGCTAACAATAAAGGAATTACTTTAGTTTAGCAAAAGATTTTTTTTTTTATGTGTATTCTGAACGTAATGTTGCCTAGCTGGAGGCTAGGTGCGTTACAAAAGTGGTATCAGAGTTGATAATGAGAGAGTTTTGTGTGACATGTCCTAGACATGATGGTTGGGTATGTTACAAAGTGGTATCAGAGCCTAGTTTTCAACGTTGATCCTGGATGGGACAAATTGCAGAACGCTGAAGCGAAAAATCGCAAAGGATCAATTTATATTGGAGTATGATTTCAACTTGTTTATTTAAGTTATGGCAGTAAAATTGAGATAAATTTCATGGGTAATGTTAAGAATTGAGCCTCTTTGGTAAATTCGAACATAAGAAAATTGAAAAAAACAATTGGGTATTTTTTCATATGATGATGTTGGCATGATATGGAAGCCACGTGTCAGCTGATGTGGTAGAATACATATGTGTGTTTCCATGGTGGCAGGTACATGTTGTATGGGATTATAGTTGACATGTGATGTGGAGCCATGTGGCAGACCAACTACCAGTCCCACAAAACCCCGGTAAGAAGTGGGAAAATGGTTAATTGTTGGGACTTCTCAGAAGGACTTATGAAAGGAAGGATACACGATTATGAGTCCATGAGTCTACAAGTCTGCGAAGAAGTGGGAAAATGGTTAAGTGTTGAGACTTCTCAGACAAACTTATGAAAAGAAGGAAGTTACAAGTTTATGAGTCTGTGAGTCCGCAAAGGAAAACAAAGCTAAGTGTTGGTAGCGGATTCATGCAAGGTATAAAGAAGAGATATGACTTAGATCCATGATGAATCCATTAAGACATATCAATGGTGAATATATAATCAAGAAATGATCAGACGATTGTTGAATGTTGCTACTATGTTGCACGTGCCAATGAATATTCCTTCATTGTTTTTCCACCATAACTTTCAACTTAGAACTCAGATTGGAGAAAACGAATAGTCGTTGGAAATATCTTGAGAAGTAGAAGAGATATGTTGAACTAGAATTTTGATCTAGGCACTATATTTTCTTCAAAAGTGATAAAAGTGAATTCTGTAGCAGCAAAGAGTGGCAATTTCAACTTGTAATTGTTGTAACTATTCACTCAAAACTCATATTGAGGAAGAAGTAAAACTGTTGGAAAGTTGTTTCGAAAATGAATGCATTTAAGGAATCCTACTTGAGAGGAGTGCATTAATATTCTTCATAATTTGAAATGAAGAATTACCTGTAATCTAATCGATAAATATTTTGCAATACACTTAATTTTAACAAGCAATTATTGCATGCACATTCTTGCAGAATTAGAGATACAAAAAAGTAGATTTTAGTTCCTACATGAGAACTAGAGACATGGCGTATTCTCAAGTGTTTTACAGCCATGAAGAATAAATTGGAGGTCTACATGCCGACATGGGTAATGGTGAGAATGAGTCTAATGGGAGAAGAGACAAGCGGGGATCCATAACTATGAGAAGCCTTCAAAAAGAAGTGTAGAGCTATAGGGATGATAATAAAAGGATCATGAAGGCTCAAGAAGAGATACTTCAAAGCCTAAATATGCTACATAAGAAAGTTAACAAGGACTCTGGCACCAAGCAAGAACCTAGTGCTAGACAAGTATCATCATCAAGATCCCATAGAAAAAGATATGATCATGGGAGTGATAGGTAATCAAGAAGCATGAGTATATGCCATCATTCTCCAAGACATTCCACCAGAAGAATTCATGCAAGTTCAGGTCCAAGGAGCAGCCAAAGTGTGTCTCATGTTCAGAGGAAAAGGAGAAAACTTGAGGAAAACATATTGCAGGGGAAATCGGGAAGATTAAGCCACAAACTTTCAATGGTGAGCACAAGAAAGGAGAAGAGGTGGAGGATTGGCTATTGGAAATGAAGAAATATTTCCAGGTGCATGATTACTTGTCCCGGGTAGAAGCTAGAATTTCCACCTACCACTTGAAAGGGAAGGAAACCATGTGGTGGGATCAACTTAAGCAAGCCAAGAACCTTGATGAGAAAAGAACCTCATGGAGACAATTCAAGGGATATTTCCAAGATAAATATTTTTCCGAGCATTACTATGAAAGAAAGATGAAAGAGTTCTTTAAACTCAAGTTGGGAACCATGACAATGGAGGAATATGAGAAGTGGTTCTTTGAATGGTTTAAGTATGTTGACTTCATCAAGGATGAGAAAGTCATAATCCAAAGGTTTCTAAGTGGTTTACCCTCTTTCTACTGTGATAAGATTGAATATGATGACCCCAAAACCTTGGAGGAAACTATAAGGAGAGAAAGACATCTGTATGGATAGATAAAAGGAAGACCAATTTCCAAAAAGCTTGGAATGACAAGATGAAGGATAAGAAGGATCAAAGGTAGAAGGGTTTTAATCCACCCTTTTTAGGAATAATTTCCAAATGAATCAACAGGGTCAAGTCACACAAAATGAACACAATATTGGATATTCATTTGGAAAAGGGCCAAGGCAGCAGTCGATGCAATGTTGGGGAATCATGGGAAATCATCTACACAAGGATTTCCCTCACAAAGAAGAAATAATGGGGATTGTCCACAACATTCAAGAGGCTAAAAAAATGGAAGAAATGGGAGGAAGCATGCCAAAGATTTATGCAGCCTTGGATAACAAGGAGGCAGAGTATCAATCTCCCATGATTGAAGTGTCTTAGCACTGAGAGTCACCCTCAGACTACTAGAGGATAAGCCTAGTACCCACCAAAATGTAAATGAATTAAAATGGTTTGAGTAGGTGAATCAACAAGACTTTAAAGAAAGGAAAAGACAACATATATCACTGCAGATCAGTGATGGACCATTGGGCTATGGAGTCATAAACAATCTGCTCATTGAAGTCATTTAAGTTCCCTATCAGACAAAATATTTGTATAATGATGAAGAGAAGAATAAGAGAATAACATAAAGACGAATATTTGTTAAGAAGAGATCCTCTCTGCAAAGAGAATTTATATGTGTCTAGATAGTAAAAAATGATAAATAGACGAGCTTATAGCAGATCCTCTACTGCATCAAGAATCTATCAATCAAAGGCAAATTTTAATCCTTAAAATTAGCAATACGTTCAAACAAGATGAAGAATAGAGCATAGAACATAGAAGATGAATTTGATGAAACATCTCATATGAATCTTCAATAATATACAATTTACAGCTACATGCCCCTTCAACTTACAAAATGGGATATACAGTCATAAAAATTTCTCAAAACTTCCTCCGTTCTTGGGCTGAACCCCCAACCTCATTTTTCCTATCATTCCTCAAATGCATTTATAATCAAAACAAAAGACATGTCTTGTTGCTTGGGCACCGCTTCTCCAATGACGTGTGTCTTCGACGGATAAGTGCTCTGTTTTGAGTTGGATAACACTCGTGGAGTGGTAGGGCCTGAAGCGACGTGGCAACCTGACGTCACTTCGGGACTTCAGGATGTTTGGATGGAAATATCTCGAAGTAACTTTATTTCAGTTGGCGTGGACCCTCTCGTTACTTCGAGACTTTGGGCTTCAGGTGATTTTGAACGCGGGCATGAATATCTCTCGAAGTGACTTTCTCCCAGTTGACGTGGCAGTCTCTCGTTACTTCAGGATTTTGGGCTTCAGGGGATTTTGAACGCGGGCATGAATATCTCCTGAAGTGACTTTATTTTGGTTGACGTGGTAGCCTCTCGTCACTTCAGGGCTTCGAGACTTTTGTCTAGTCGTTAATCCTTACGTGATTTTGAAACTCTGAATGCACGGGAGCCACTAATCTAAATTGCACATGGGATCTCCACCGTTGAAAATTGAACCTATCTGTTTTCTTGTATTTCAAGCCCAAAATGGACTGCTCTGAATGCTACATTTTTCTCATAGTTTTTCCCTATGCATACAACATACTTGACCGGCCTGACTTTATCAACCAAAAGAGGAAAAACTTATAGGAAGGTATGCATAAAAGAGAGAGACTTGACAGAGGTGTAGACCTAGGTCTTAACAATAACTACATATGACCCATGACAACTTTATGTGCTATGAAAGTGGAAGGTAATATCAATAATGAGCCCATAACAATTTTAATCGATTCGAGAGCTATCCATAGTTACATAAATCCTAACATTGTTGAAATATTTCACTTGCAAAGAAGTAAGCATAAGAAATATTGGTTAGTTCAGTTAGCCACAAGGACTAAGAGGAAAATCAATGAGTTGGTTGAAGATTGTACGATAGACATGAATGGACTCAATACAAAGGTGGATGTAAATGTCATACCATTGGATTCATATGATTGTCTAATTGGTATGGAGTTGTTGGAGAAACATCATGTTGTCATAGACTGTTACAACAAAACAATCACATGTCTTTATGAAGAAGGGAAGCAAGGAAAGATTCAAGGAATTCCAATAGATGTAGTTGTTAGAGAGATTTCAACTATGCAGTTGAAGAAGAGCTTCAGGAAAGAATTTCAGATTTTTGCATCCCACATGGAGGAGGCGGCCAAAGACAGAGTGGCGAGCATTGAAGACCATTCAGTTTTGAGGGATTTTGAAGATGTTTTTAGAGAAATCTCGAGACTACCACCAAAAAGAAACATTGATTTCTCTATTGATTTGGTGCTAGGATCTTCCCCAATGTCTAAGACACCTTACATAATGGGTACACCAGAACCAAAAGAGTTGAAAATGCAACTTGAAGAACTAGTGAAGAAGGGCTACATACGCCCAAGTGTGTCAGCTTGGGGAGCCCTAGTTATTTTTTTGAAAAAGAAGGATGGAACCTTGAGGATGTGTATTTATTTCAGGCATCTTAATAAGGTTACCATAAAGAATAAGTATCCTTTGCCAAGAATTGATGATTTGTTTGATCAGCTGAAAGGTGCAAGAATATTTTCGAAGATTGACTTGAGATCTGACTACCATCAAGTAGGGATAAAGAAAGAAGACATCAACAAGAAAACATTCAGAGAAAGATATGCACATTATGAATTCACGGTGGTGCCATTTGGGCTATCAAATGCCCCAACAATTTTTATGTGCTTGATGAATGGAGTGTTCAGAGAGTACCTGAAAAAGTTTGTGATTGTGTTCTTAGATGATATCCTCATCTATTCTAAATAAAAATAAGAACATGAGAAACATTTAAGAATGGTGTTGCAAGTTTTAAGGGGGCATAAATTGTATGCTAATCTAAGTAAGTACATCTTTTACCGAAAGAAGATTCACTACTTGGGGCATATAATTTCAATATCAGGGATAGAAGTTGATTCAGAGAAGATAGAGGCCATTAGAGGATGACCAACACGAAAGCATGTGAAAGGGTTTAGATCATTCATGGGTCTTTCCAGTTATTACCGAAGATTCATAAAAGGGTTCTCAAGAATTGTAAGTCCAATGACTTCTTTGCAAAAGAAGGGAGTGACATTTGAATGGACTTCCAAATGTGAAGCGAGTTTTCAATAGCGAAAGGAAATATTGACAAGTGCACCAATACTGAAGATTGCAGATCCAAATGAAGATTTTGGTGTGTGCACCGATGCATGCAAGGAAGGACTCGATGGAGTTCTCAGTCAAAAGGACAATGTGGTATGCTATGAATCCAAAAAATTAAAAGAACATGAGAGGAATTATGCTACAAATGAATTGGAGTTAGCAGCGATTGTACATGAGTTAAAAATATTGAGGCATTACCTTATGGGTAAGAAATTTGAGCTAAGAATAGACCCCTGTGGCCTGAAACATTTGTTTGTACTACCAACACTAAATTTCAGACAAACTAGATGGCTGAAATTTCTGAGTGAATATGACTTCGAAATTAAGCATATAAAGCGAAAGGAAAATCAAGTGGCTGATGCACTCAACAACAGAGCTCATGAAGTGCATGTGGTGGCCATCAACATGTACAGGACAAATTTGAAAGATCAAATTATTGCAACAACAAATTCAGATCAACGATATGTGAAAATAAGGGAAACATTACAACAAGGTAAATTGTAGTAGAAATTAAATTCCTATGTGATGAAAGAGAATGGAATCCTCATGTACAAGAGAAAATTATATGTGTTGAATTTCAATGAGACAAAAAATGCAGTTATGAAGGAAATGCACAATGTGCCATATGACGGACACCTAGGATATCAGAAGACAATTGTAGTAGTAAGAAGACAATACTTTTGGATGAGAATGAATAAAGAAGTAGCTAATTACATATCCAGATGTCTAGAATGCCAAAGTGTTAGGTAGTTGGAGAGGTAGTGGGGGGGCCCAAAGGGACCAAAGTGATAATAGTGGAGGCCATTCAATGTAAGGTGGACTAGATTCACTATATTATTAAATAATACCCACTATGTTAGTTAGATATAATAAATGGGTAGTTAGATATAATAAATGTAAGAGGACTTATTAGAAGGTTCTACTTCTAGAAGATTCCTCCTCTAGAATGTTCTTAGGTGATGGTAGTACTATATAAAGGGGTTCAAGCAATGTAATGGGATTTGAAGAGAAATATTGTATTGTGAGTTGTACCTCAATAGGAGGATGCCCCCTCGAAGAGGCAAGTGATTAGGATATGATCCCTTCCATAATAGGATCCATTGTATGGTGTTTCCCTACCCTAAGGGTTTGATATAATAAAGTGGTGATTTTCTATATGGTTTCATATATATTGTGTGGTGATTGTATTCAAATATTTTTGGATTTGTTGTGATATTTTGTATTCAGGTCATTGGTACTTAAGTACAAGTGGTATCAAAGAACTTCCTTGGCCAAAGAAGGGAAGAATTTTCGGTTTTTTTGCAAAAATTTTCTAGGGAAGAAAAAGAGGGTGGCACACTTCAGGTTCATATCTGAAGATTTATGATCTAGATTTGGAAAAAACAAATTGGGTATTTGAATTACTCTTGGAAAAATACCCAATTTCAAAAAAAACATCAGCCGAAACGGAGCCGGAAAGTAAAGTTATGAGCATTTTAAATTCAACAGTTTTCAGGGTTTTTCCAGAAAAAGCTGTGATTTTCTGCAGTAATTTATTGTTCTATTTTTTGGGGGGTTTTTTCATGATGGTGACGATATTGCAGAGTTCATAATTTGTCATAGGGTGCTCAGATTGATAATAGATTAGTTCCATTGGATAAATCATTTTAAGAGTTTTCCTTTGGCATATTATATGTGGTGTTTCCAATGGATATGCACTCTCAACTCAGGGAAATTCTACACATGATTGAAGAAGTCAAAGATGATATGCATGACCACCTACAAGACAGCAGAGATAGTCATCACAATAGTCAACGGTTATTGGTTCTCCTTTGAGAGAGATATCTTATGGCAGACATCATGAATGAATATCATCAAGAAATGTATGCTTGGTATGATTTGGAGGATGATTGTGATGATTGGTATATGGATAGTTGTTATTTCTGGGATGAAAACCACTTCCATATTTTATTTGATGACTCTACTCCACCTTCGGTAGAGAACATCAATGTGACACATCAGGATCTAGTTATGATTACTAGTTTCCAACCTGCATATTCTACAATGATATTGTTCCATCCAGATTCAGCTTTGACCCTTTCCCACTATGTGGATGGATATTCTTATTTGGATCTACATGATAGGCGTCAGTATGGGGAGCATCATTTTTCATTGGTTATTGGGTGTCGATATCTTCCATGTGGAGTTCACATGAGAAATTAGACATGGGACCCTGGTTTACAATGACAGTTGGACTACTTCAACATGTTGGCTTCCATTTCTCAATGGGACCCTGGTTCTCTAGTCTACTTCAACACTATGGTCCACACTTATCCATGGGACCCCGGTATATGGTTGTACATCAAGCGTTGAGGACAACGCTTTCATAAGGGGGATGGAATGTTAGGTATCTAGAGAGGTAGTTAGGGGTCCCAGAGGGCCCACAGTGAATATAGTGGAGGCCATTCAATGTAAGATGGACTAGGTCCACTATATTATTAAATAAGGCCCACTATGGTAGTTAGATATAATAAATGGGTAGTTAGATATAATAAATGTAAGATGAATTCTCAGAAGGTTCTACTTCTAGAAGATTCCTCCTCTAGAATGTTCTTAGGTGATGGTAGCACTATATGAAGGGGTTCAAGCAATGCAATGAGATATAAAGAGAAATATTGTATTGTGAGTTGTAGCTCAATATGGGGATGCCCCCTCGAAGAGGCAAGTGAATAGGAGAGGAACCCTTCCATAATAGGATCCATGAAATGGTGTTTCCCTACCCTAAGGGTTTGACATAATAAAGTGGTGATTTTCTATATGGTTTCATATATCTTGTGTGGTGATTGTATTCATATATCTTTGGATCTATTGTGATATTTTGTATTTAGGTCATTGGTACTTAACACAAAGAGTGAAGGCAAAAAATAGACACCCAACAAGTTTGATACAACCATTTCCCATTCCAGAATGGAAGTGGGAAGTAGTCACAGTTGATTTTATTACTAAGATGCCTAGAACAGTGAAGCAACATGATTCCATCACGGTGGTGGTGGATAAATTGACTAAAGCAACGCATTTTATTCCAGTAAAGACTACACACAAGGAAACACATATCGCAAAAATTTATATGAAGGAAGTTTTGTTGACGAATGTTTATGACACACCATCAACGAGAAGGGAAGATCCGGTCCGGGGTTGTCTATTTAACCCAAGTTGTTTGGAATGATCTACCCTGATAGGTTTTATGGCTTTGTTAGCTAACTAAGATACTAAAATAACTAAAAGAGGTAAAACTACCTAAATATATAATCCTATCAGTAATCACACTCATACGATTACTTAACTAATAGTATTTTTATATACAGTTACAAGGTTTAACTAAAGCCTCGTGAAAATGATGGTTTTAAACTAATGGATCAAAATAAGATGCAAAAATAAAGGAAACTGTTTTTGCACTATGAATGACAAAATAATAAACAATGAGTGAATAAGATTAGAAATGATATAACGATAATGAACAAAGCATTAAAGTTTAAATGATGTAATCATTATTCATTCGTAAATTAGCAAATCAAATAAAAAATAAACTAACCTGACGTTGATCAGTTGTACTAAGCTAGATTCGTCTTTCTGTGTTGTATAAGCTCCACTTAACCCGTTGTCAAGTATAAATCTATGACAAAAATAAAGAACGATATTTCCTTAAACAACTCAAGGAAATCTTTATATTTCGGAACAACTCTATGATAACAGAAAGACAAACAAATTTTTACTCATGTGACTTTAAAATGTCCAAAAATTGAAAACGAAATCAACTCCAACTCTCGGCAAATGGTATTATCAACAACCCAACTATAATATCCCTCGGTAGTGCCCCAGTTATATTATGAATTGTAATCATGTTTTGTAGGCTGGTGAGTCGAGTATTGATAAGATGGTGGGCTTATGTTTTTATTAGGCCGAAAGCCTAAGTGTTAAGGTCAGGAGCCTGATTTTGTATATGTAATTGTGCAGATCATTAATACAATAATATATAAACATCATTGCGTGTTGACCGACCATGAAGAAAGAGTGATGGGGGACTAAGATTCCACAGTATGGGTAAGGGAGAGGGGCTAAGAGGTAGGAAGAGGGGATAAGCTCAAGGGCTTGAGTCCTTAGGAATAATAATTTATTATTATTCCAAAAGATATGTGAAATGTATGTTTTTATTGTAAGTTCCTAGAAGGGGGAACATGTGCAAAAGGGAACACATGCTAATGGAGCGCATGCAGCCTCATGGGTGACATGTGTCGGCCTAGGCACATGCAATTTAATTGAAGAATTGAGCCGTGATGGGGGGTCGTTCCCAATTATGTCGTTTGTTGTCTGAACCAAGGATCTCTGCATATGAGTTCTATAAGCCTCATGCAGCTCTGAAACCCAAAGCCTGTGATGTTTTCTTGAGAAGCCGATACACCCTCTACCTGAAATGTTGAGTTTGTGTTTGACCTCTGTGTGAATTTCTTGTCACGCATCCTGCAAATGGGTGTTACCTGAACCATGTTGTGTCTTAGTGGCATGTTGTCATTTCATGGTTCCACACCCAATTTTCCTGTTGCTGCTGTTGTTATCTTGAACTTGTGGTAATTGAGTTGAAAACAGATTGAAGAACCGGGTTGTCAGGCCCATGGTAGAAGAGGCAGGTTGTCAGTCCTACGAGTAACTCTCTTTGGGTGAGGGAGTCTGTTGGGGAGTGGTTTTCTCCTAGAGAGAGTCCAGCACCAGCTCCAGAGCTATGAGAATTCTTGATTCGGCCTATTGTTGAGGCCCAGGAGGGAGGTGAAGCACCGATGGACTATGCGTGTGAAGGTGTATACTTCCGGGCGGAACATGCATGTGGGGAATGAGAGTCCGTGAGTAGTGGGTGTAAGAAGTCTTATGGGGAGAACCCATCTGATCCCTCTGTGCAGTTTTACTGTAACCTCGGTCTAGTCTAGTATTTCCTTATCTTGGGTGGAGCTTAGTCCCAGCTCGGGGGTGACCCAATGTTGATAGTGATGAGCAGTGAGGTCTAAGGTTGGGAGGTTCATGGAAGGTCTGGATGTAGTTGGTGGATTTACTACTGTTCCAAAGATAAGTATATGCATGTGTTTAATTTCAATTAAAATGCATGTCTGTGATTCTTGCAATATTATCATGTATTCCGTTGCAATGATATTTACTGTTAATTCCATTAATTCTATATGTTAGCAGTAATTATATGTTTACTCTATTAAGTCATCTAAATTTATTTAAATGCATACTATATAAGTGTTTTTCCACATAGTAGCATGGCACGACAGTGGGGATGATGGTCGGGGAAGCTAGAATATGGTATCAGAGCCCAAGGTCTCAACACTGAGCCTATATGGGCCAGACAAGTGGTATTTGGACCTAAGGTTTTGAGAGGAAATTGTGTATGGAGGACTAATTTCAAACCTTAGAATGTTTCTGAATGCCAATGGGTTACTGGGTCGTGTACAAAGCTCAGGAGGAGTAGCAGTAGAATAAAACCGCAATCGGTGTGGTATTTGACCACAAAGAGAGAGGGCACTCAACACTTGGGGTGTTGGAGCTGTAGGATCTGTTCATAAAGAAAGGAAAAACCTTTACGACATGTTATCACCCTATAATTTATAGGATCAACTGGTGACTGAAATGTTATCTCTTTAGTGTTTTTGTTTGTCAAATGATTTTTCATTCTGCAAATAATTTGAGAAAATAAATAAAAAGAAAAAGAAAAAGAAAAGAAAGAAGAGAAAAAGAAAGAAAAAGAATAAAAGAGGGAACAAAAGAATTTCAATAGAGCCCCATGCAATAACAGTGACTTGGTCCATACCTTTCAAGCATGGCCAAGTTCTTTTAAATTGATGTTGATAGGAATAGTGAATAAGCTTGGCTAAATTGTTTAATCTTAGCCAAGTGATCTAGGTTAGTTAGTGAATAAATCTGGCCAGACTGTCTAATCTTGGTCAGATAGCCCTAGGATAGAGTAAGTTCTTAGCCCAATAGTTTAATCTGGGCTAATTGTCATAGGAAATTAGGTTAGAACATAGGGTAGTTTGCCTTATTTCAATAAAACCAGCTTGATGATCAATGTTGGACCATGTCTTAGATGCTTAAAAGTTTGTTTGTCTAACCCCTTGTTGATATAAACATGTGAAAGCTTGGGAAATCCCACGATATGCACTTATCCTAAGTTTCTTTGGGTGCATATGATTTCGCGCTCGCACTTATGCACCGGTCATGTATCAATGGTTACGATGATTGCGTCCAAATCTACGGTGGACAACTCTTTCCGGACCCCCCGGACCGTTC